>ONZH01007179.1:0-260640 GCA_900303285.1 Rhinella marina
GGGGTACAGGATAATGACACTGACACTCGGGGTACAGGATAATGACACTGACACTCGGGGTACAGGATAATGACACTGACACTCGGGGTACAGGATAATGACACTGACACTCGGGGTACAGGATAATGACACTGACACTCGGGTACAGGATAATGACACTGACACTCGGGGTACAGGATAATGACACTGACACTTGGGGTACAGGATAATGACACTGACACTCGGGGTACAGGATAATGACACTCGGGGTACAGGATAATGACACTGACACTCGGGTACAGGATAATGACACTCGGGGTACAGGATAATGACACTGACACTCGGGGTACAGGATAATGACACTGACACTCGGGGTACAGGATAATGACACTGACACTCGGGGGTACAGGATAATGACACTGACACTCGGGGTACAGGATAATGACACTGACACTCGGGGTACAGGATAATGACACTGACGGGGTACAGGATAATGACACTGACACTCGGGGTACAGGATAATGACACTGACACTCGGGGTACAGGATAATGACACTGACACTTGGGGTACAGGATAATGACACTGACACTCGGGGTACAGGATAATGACACTGACACTCGGGGTACAGGATAATGACACTGACACTCGGGTACAGGATAATGACACTGACACTTGGGGTACAGGATAATGACACTGACACTCGGGGTACAGGATAATGACACTGACACTCGGGGTACAGGATAATGACACTGACACTCGGGGTACAGGATAATGACACTGACACTCGGGGTACAGGATAATGACACTGACACTCGGGGTACAGGATAATGACACTGACACTCGGGGTACAGGATAATGACACTGACACTTGGGGTACAGGATAATAACTGACACTGACACACTGACGGGGTACAGGATAATGACACTGACACTCGGGGTACAGGATAATGACACTGACACTCGGGGTACAGGATAATGACACTGACACTTCGGGGTACAGGATAATGACACTGACACTCGGGGTACAGGATAATGACACTGACACTCGGGTACAGGATAATGACACTGACACTGACACTGACACTTGGGGTACAGGATAATGACACTGACACTCGGGGTACAGGATAATGACACTGACACTGGGGTACAGGATAATGACACTGACACTCGGGGTACAGGATAATGACACTGACACTCGGGGTACAGGATAATGACACTGACACTTGGGGGTACAGGATAATGACACTGAACACTCGGGGTACAGGATAATGACACTGACACTGGGGGTACAGGATAATGACACTGACACTCGGGGTACAGGATAATGACACTGACACTCGGGGGTACAGGATAATGACACTGACACTCGGGGTACAGGATAATGACACTGACACTCGGGGTACAGGGTACAGGATAATGACACTGACACTGACGGGGTACAGGATAATGACACTCGGGGTACAGGATAATGACACTGACACTCGGGGTACAGGATAATGACACTGACACTCTCGGGGTACAGGATAATGACAGACTCGGGGTACAGGATAATGACACTGACACTCGGGTACAGGATAATGACACTGACACTCGGGGTACAGGATAATGACACTGACACACTGACAGGGTACAGGATACATAATGACACTGACACTGGGGTACAGGATAATGACACTGACACTTGGGGTACAGGATAATGACACTGACACTCGGGGTACAGGATAATGACACTGGACACTGACAGGGGTACAGGATAATGACACTGACACTCGGGTACAGGATAATGACACTGACACTGGGGTACAGGATAATGACACTGACACTCGGGGTACAGGATAATGACACTGACACTCGGGGTACAGGATAATGACGGGACTGACACTCGGGGTACAGGATAATGACACTGACACTCGGGTACAGGATAATGACACTGACACTCGGGGTACAGGATAATGACACTGACACTCGGGGTACAGGATAATGACACTGACACTCGGGGGTACAGGATAATGACACTGACACTCGGGGTACAGGATAATGACACTGACACTCGGGGTACAGGATAATGACACTGACACTCGGGGTACAGGATAATGACACTGACACTGGGGGTACACTGAGGATACATGACACTGACACTCGGGGTACAGGATAATGACACTGACACTTGGGGTACAGGATAATGACACTGACACTACGGCAGGATAATTGACAGGATAATGACACTGACACTTGGGGTACAGGATAATGACACTGACACTCGGGGTACAGGATAATGACACTGACACTCGGGGTACAGGATAATGACACTGACACTCGGGGTACAGGATAATAATGACACTGACACTCGGGGTACAGGATAATGACACTGACACTTGGGGTACAGGATAATGACACTGACACTCGGGGTACAGGATAATGACACTGACACTCGGGGTACAGGATAATGACACTGACACACTCGGGGTACAGGATAATGACACTGACACTCGGGTACAGGATAATGACACTGACAGGGGTACAGGATGACACTGACACTGACAGACACTCGGGTACAGGATAATGACACTGACACTCGGGGTACAGGATAATGACACTGACACTCGGGGTACAGGATAATGACACTCGGGGTACAGGATGATGACACTGACACTCGGGGTACAGGATAATGACACTCGGGGTACAGGATAATGACACTCGGGGTACAGGATTTTCTCTGTGTTTAGATTTGAAGATTTCTTCTGGGTTGCGGTTTGTCGCTATGAGGGGGGGGTATATGATAATCGCTCGGTGCTGGGCTGATTGTTGGCGGGTCCTGCAGCTGCTTCCACAGGGGCCCCATATTAATCCCATATATAAATGAGTGTAATCAGCAGGAATCAGGCTCGGGCTGTGATTGTGCTGTGAGTAGCTGCAGTCTCCATCCATAGAGGGGAACCAGGTGCAGATCTGCTGAGAACATCTTCATCTCCTGCCTGTGCCACCAGAGGAAGCTTCCTGCCCGGGACCCAGCAGGCGGATGAAGAACCCACCGCACCCCCCAACACTCAAGAGTCAATCACCAGGAGCAACGAGCGGAGGCAGAAATCATGGAAGAGGGAAAATTGATAGAAGATAGATAGAGTGAGATATCCAACAGGTAACAAAGGGTTAAGCCGGTCCTGTCAGGTCTAGTGGCTCATTATTACCAGGGACATCATTAATCACTTGTTGCTTTTCTGAAACATAAAACAAGAGATTGGATCTTTCTGGAATTCTTCACGGAACATTGAAAACCGGAGTCAGTTCAAAGTGAGAGCAGAATGTGGACGGCGGCAGAGCTATCTGTCAGGTGTCAGCAAAATGGGGGATTCAGAGGAGGTTTGTATGTATAGGAGACGTTCATATAACAGCTGTGCCTTTAAGAAATACAACTAGAGCAAAGAGAAGAATCCAGATCCGAACAAAGAGCCGTCACATTATCAAGAGAAAGAGCAGGTGCACCCCCCACACAGGACACCTACCGTATATATACTACTTATCCTGGTCTGATCCTGAGTTACATCATGTATTATACTCCAGAGCTGCACTCACTATTCTGCTGGTGCAGTCACTGTGTACATACATTACTTATCCTGTACTGATCCTGAGTTACATCCTGTATTATACTCCAGAGCTGCACTCACTATTCTGCTGGTGCAGTCACTGTGTACATACATTACTTATCCTGTACTGATCCTGAGTTACATCCTGTATTCTACTCCAGAGCTGCACTCACTATTCTGCTGGTGCAGTCACTGTGTACATACATTACTTATCCTGTACTGATCCTGAGTTACATCCTGTATTATACTCCAGAGCTGCACTCACTATTCTGCTGGTGCAGTCACTGTGTACATACATTACTTATCCTGTACTGATCCTGAGTTACATCCTGTATTCTACTCCAGAGCTGCACTCACTATTCTGCTGGTGCAGTCCACTGTGTACATACATTACTTATCCTGTACTGATCCTGAGTTACATCCTGTATTATACTCCAGAGCTGCACTCACTATTCTGCTGGTGCAGTCACTGTGTACATACATTACTTATCCTGTACTGATCCTGAGTTACATTCTGTATTATACCCAGAGCTGCACTCACTATTCTGCTGGTGCAGTCACTGTGTACATATATTACTTATCCTGTACTCATCCTGAGTTACATCCTGTATTATACCCCAGAGCTGCACTCACTATTCTGCTGGTGCAGTCACTGTGTACATACATTACTTATCCTGTACTGATCCTGAGTTACATCCTGTATTATACCCCAGAGCTGCGCTCACTATTCTGCTGGTGCAGTCACTGTGTACATACATTACTTATCCTGTACTGATCCTGAGTTACATCCTGTATTATACCCCAGAGCTGCACTCACTATTCTGCTGGTGCAGTCACTGTGTACATATATTACTTATCCTGTACTGATCCTGAGTTACATCCTGTATTATACTCCAGAGCTGCACTCACTATTCTGCTGGTGGAGTCACTGTGTACATACATTACTTATCCTGTACTGATCCTGAGTTACATCCTGTATTATACTCCAGAGCTGCACTCACTATTCTGCTGGTGCAGTCACTGTGTACATACATTACTTATCCTGTACTGATCCTGAGTTACATCCTGTATTATACTCCAGAGCTGCACTCACTATTCTGCTGGTGCAGTCACTGTGTACATACATTACTTATCCTGTACTGATCCTGAGTTACATCCTGTATTATACTCCAGAGCTGCACTCACTATTCTGCTTGTGGGGTCACAGTTTACTGATCCTGAGAAACATCAGATGATTAGTTGAAGTTTTTATTTTTAGAGCAGTGATTTTAGATTTTCTCGGGTCATTTCTGGGACACTTTGGAAATCTTTTGTGTAGTTGGGTTGCACTGATGAACCACATAATATTATCCAATCCCAGGCAGAGCTGCATCCACGTTTCTACTCGTGTTGTCAGTTTATGTGACGTCTTCTTGTGTTTTGTGTTTCTTTTCACACACTTTCCATCTCTTCCGTGTGGATCAAGCTCCAGACTTTGGTCCTTGAATGTCACTTGTGCTCATCAATGCTGCCATCTGGTGGTCAGTACATGTAATGACACCACGGCTGTATGTACACAGGGCGCCCACTGATTAGTGCCCTCCGGCCTACACTAATTTGTCTGCCAGTAATTACGGGTCCGGATGGGAATTGCTGTTTGCCCTCACAATTCATAAGAGGAAACTGTGGTTGAGATTTGTGATGATTTGGCTGAGTAAATATTTTTCTGCTCTTCTCTGTAAATTAGCAGGGTAACCCTCGCCCGCCATGGCGGTGCCGCAGACCGAACGAGGCCATAATCCTGTGATTCATGTATGTGACATGGGCGGCTGCGCAGTTTATTCATTCAGGTCCCATTCATGTTTTATTACATTAAATATTAGAGAATAAATCTCATTCACCGGATATGATAAACTAACCACGCCCCTAAGAACGCCCCTTTTATCACAAGAAATATAGGGGTTTGTGTTTCTTTTTTCTTTCTTTAATCTAAACTGATCCAAATTTTTCTCTCAATTTTTCATCCTAGAGGTCACTGCTCAATTGTTCATATACAGAAATATATAATACAATTCTTCCATTATCAGTCACCACTAGGGGGAGCACACTGCACATACACAGTATGCAGAGAGGCCCCTCTAGTGGTGGTTGTATAATCTGTATGCAGTGAGCCCCCTCTAGTGGTGGTTGTATAATCTGTATGCAGTGAGCTCCCTCTAATGGTGGATGTATAATCTGTATGTAATGAGCTCCCTCTAGTGGTGGCTGTATAATCTGTATGTAGTGAGCCCCCTCTAGTGGTGGTTGTATAATCTGAATGCAGAGAGCCCCCTCTAGTGGTGGTTGTATAATCTGTATGCAGTGAGCCCCCTCTAGTGGTGGTTGTATAATCTGTATGCAGTGAGCTCCCTCTAATGGTGGATGTATAATCTGTATGTAATGAGCTCCCTCTAGTGGTGGCTGTATAATCTGTATGTAGTGAGCTCCCTCTAGTGGTGGCTGTATAATCTGTATGCAGTGAGCTCCCTCTAATGGTGGATGTATAATCTGTATGTAGTGAGCTCCCCCTAGTGGTGGCTGTATAATCTGTATGTAGTGAGCTCCCCCTAGTGGTGGCTGTATAATCTGCATGTAGTGAGTTTCCTTTAGTGGTGGCTGTATATATCTGTATGTAGTCAGCTTCCGAGCTTCCACTAAAGGTGCCTGTTTATATCCTTATATAGTAATCTCCAGAGCTTCCTTTAGTGGCAACTATATAAATATATATATATATATATATATATATATATATATATATATATATATTTGCATGCAATAATCTACTAAACTCCCTCTAGTGGTTGCTTTATATATTTATTAGTAGTAATATCCTTATCTAACTCCAGGGGTGGCTTTATATATCTGTATGTAGTAATCTACTGAGCTCCCTCTAGTGGTGGCTGTATATATCTGTATGTAGTAATCTCCTGTGCTCCCTCTAGTGGTGGTTGTATATATCTGTATGCAGTAATGTCCTGAGGCCCCTCTAGTGGTGGCTGTATATATCTGGATGCAGTAATCTCCTGAGCTCCCTCTAGTGGTGTCTTCTCCCTCTAGTGGAGAAGTAATCTTCTGATCTTCCTCTAATGGTGGCTGTATATATCTGTATGAAGTATTATACTAAGCTCCCTCTAGTGGTGGATGTATATATCTGTATGTAGTAATCTCCTCAGCTCCCTCTAGTGGTGGCTTTATATATCTGTATGTAGTAATCTCCTGAGCTCCCTCTAGTGGTGGCTGTATATATCTGTATGTAGTAATCTCCTGAGCTCCCTCTAGTGGTGACTGTATATATCTGTATGTAGTAATCTTCTGAGCTCCCTCTAGTGGTGACTGTATATATCTGTATGTAGTAATCTCCTGAGCTCCCTCTAGTGTTGGCTGTATATATCTGTATGTAGTAATCTCCTGAGCTCCCTCTAGTGGTGGCTGTATATATCTGTATGTAGTAATCTCCTGAGCTCCCTCTAGTGGTGGCTGTATATATCTGTATGTAGTAATCTCCTGAGCTCCCTCTAGTGTTGGCTGTATATATCTGTATGTAGTAATCTCCTGAGCTCCCTCTAGTGTTGGTTGTATATATCTGTATGTAGTAATCTCCTGAGCTCCCTCTAGTGTTGGCTGTATATATCTGTATGTAGTAACCTCCTGAGCTCCCTCTAGTGTTGGTTGTATATATCTGTATGTAGTAATCTCCTGAGCTCCCTCTAGTGGTGACTGTATATATCTGTATGTAGTAATCTCCTGAGCTCCCTCTAGCAGTGGTTTCATATATCTGTATGCAGTAATCTCCTGAGCTCCCTCTAGTGGTGGCTGTATATATCTGTATGTAGTAATCTCCTGCGCTCCCTCTAGTGGTGGCTGTATATATCTGTATGTAGTAATCTCCTGAGCTCCCCCTAGTGGTGGCTGTATATATCTGTATGTAGTAATCTCCTGAGCTCCCACTAGCAGTGGTTTCATGTATCTGTATGCAGTAATCTCCTGAGCTCCCTCTAGTGGTGGCTGTATATATCTGTATGCAGTAATCTCCTGAGCTCCCTCTAGTGGTGGCTATACATATCTATATGAAGTAATCTCCTGAGCTTTCTCTAGTGGTGACAATATATATCTGTATGTAGTAATCTCCTGAGCTCCCTCTAGTGGTGACGATATATATTGTATGTAGTAATCTCCTGAACTCCCTCTAGTGGTGACTGTATATATCTGTATGTAGTAATCTCCTGAGCTCCCTCTAGTGGTGGCTGTATATATCTGTATGTAGTAATCTCCTGAGCTCCCTCTAGTGGTGGCTATATATATCTGTATGTAGTAATCTCCTGAGCTCCCTCTAGTGGTGGCTGTAAATATTTGTATGTAGTAATCTCCTGATCTCTCTGTAGTGGTGGCTGTATATATCTGTATGTAGTAATCTCCTGAGCTCCCACTAGCAGTGGTTTCCTATATCTGTATGCAGTAATCTCCTGAGCTCCCTCTAGTGGTGGCTGTATATATCTGTATGTAGTAATCTCCTGAGCTCCCTCTAGTGGTGGCTGTATATATCTGTATGCAGTAATCCCTGAGCTCCCTCTAGTGGTGACGATATATATCTGTATGTAAGTAATCTCCTGAGCTCCCTCTAGTGGTGGCTGTATATATCTGTATGTAGTAATCTCCTGAGCTCCCTCTAGTGGTGGCTGTATATATCTGTATGCAGTAATCTCCTGAGCTCCCTCTAGTGGTGACGATATATATCTGTATGTAGTAATCTCCTGAGCTCCCTCTAGTGGTGGCTGTATATATCTGTATGTAGTAATCTCCTGAGCTCCCTCTAGTGGTGGCTGTATATATTGTATGTAGAAATCTCCTGAGCTCCCTCTAGTGGTGACTGTATATATCTGTATGTAGTAATCTCCTGAGCTCCCTCTAGTGGTGGCTGTATATAACTGTATGTCGTAACCTCCTGAGCTCCCTCTAGTAGTGGCTGTATATATCTGTATGTAGTAATCTCCTGAGCTCCCTCTAGTGGTGACTGTATATATCTGTATGCAGTAATCTCCTCAGTTCCCCCTAGTGGTGTATGTTTATATCTGTATGTATTATTATCCTGATCCCTCTAGTGGTGGCTTTATATATCTCTATACAGTATTCTCATGAGCTTCCTCTAGTGGTGGCTGTATATATCTGTATTTATTATTCTCACGAGCTCCCTCTAGTGGTGACTGTATATATCTGTATGTAGTAATCTCCTGAGCTCCCTCTAGTGGTGGCTGTATATATCTGTATGTAGTAATCTCCTGAGCTCTCTCTAGTGGTGACTGTATATATCTGTATGTAGTAATCTCCTGAGCTCCCTCTAGTGGTTACTGAATATATCTGTATGTAGTAATCTTCTGAGCTTCCCCTAGTGGTGACTGTATATATCTGTATGTAGTAATCTCCTGAGCTCCCTCTAGTGGTTACTGTATATATCTGTATGTAGTAATCTCCTGAGCTCCCTCTAGTGGTGGCTATATATATCTGTATGTAGTAATCTCCTGAGCTCCCTCTAGTGGTGGCTGTAAATATTTGTATGTAGTAATCTCCTGAGCTTCCCCTAGTGGTGGCTGTATATATCTGTATGTAGTAATCTTCTGAGCTCCTTCTAGTGGTGGCTGTATATATCTGTATGTAGTGATCTCCTAAGCTCCTTCTAGTGGTGGCTGTATATTTCTGTATGTAGGAATCTCCTGAGCTCCCTCTAGTGATGACTCTAATATATCTGTAGTAGTAATCTCCTGAGGCTTCCCCTAGTGGTGGCTGTATATATCTGTATGTAGTAATCTTCTGACTCCTTCTAGTGGTGGCTGTATATATTGTATGTAGTGATCTCCCTAAGCTCCTTCTAGTGGTGGCTGTATATATTCTGTATGTAGTGATCTCTGAGCTCCCTCTAGTGGTGGCTGTATATATCTGTATGTAGTAATGTCCTGAGCTCCCTAGTGGTGGCTGTAATACATCTGTATGTAGTAATCTCTGAGCTCCCTCTAGTGGTGGCTGTATATATCTGTATGTGATTCTAGCCTCTAGTGGTGCTGTATATATCTTATGTAGACTCTCTTCCCTTAGTGGTGGCTGATATATCTGTATGTAGTAATCTCCTGAGCTCCCTCTAGTGGTGGCTGTATATATCTGTATGTAGTAATCTCCTGAGCTCCCTCTAGTGGTGGCTGTATATATCTGTATGTGTAATCTCCTGAGCTCCCTCTAGTGGTGGCTGTATATATCTGTCTGCAGTAATCTCCTGAGCTCCCTCTAGTGGTGGCTGTATATATCTGTATGTAGTAATCTCCTGAGCTCCCTCTAGTGGTGGCTGTATATATCTGTATGCAGTAATTCTCTGAGCTCCCTCTAGTGGTGGCTGTATATATCTGGTAGTAGTAATGCGAGCTCCCTCTAAGTGGTGCGTTATATCGTAGCAGTATCTCCTGAGCTCCCTTAGTGGTGGCTTTATATATCTGTATGTAGTAATCTCTGAGCTCCCTCTAGTGGTGACTGTATATATCTGTATGTAGTAATCTCCTGAGCTCCCTCTAGTGGTGGCTGTATATATCTGTATGTAGTAATCTCCTGCGCTGCTTCTAGTGGTGGCTGTATATATCTGTATGTAGTAATCTCCTGAGCGCCCTCTAGTGGTGGTTGTATATATCTGTGTGTAGTAATCTCCTGAGCTCCCTCTAGTGGTGGCTGTATATATCTGTATGTAGTAATCTCCTGAGCTGCTTCTAGTGGTGGTTGTATATATCTGTATGTAGTAATCTCCTGAGCTCCCTCTAGTGGTGGCTGTATATATCTGTATGTAGTAATCTCCTGAGCTCCCTCTAGTGGTGGCTGTATATATCTGTATGTAGTAAATCTCCTGAGCTCCTCTACTGGTGGCTGTATATATCTGTATGTAGTAATCTCCTGAGCTCCCTCTAGTGGTGGCTGTATATATCTGTATGTAGTAATCTCCTGAGCTTCCCTCTAGTGGTGGCTGTATATATCTGTATGTAGTAATCTCCTGAGCTCCCTCTAGTGGTGGGCTGTATATATCTGTATGTAGTAATCTCCTGAGCTCCCTCTAGTGGTGGCTGTATATATCTGTATGTAGTAATCTCCTGAGCTCCTCTAGTGGTGGCTGTATATATCTGTATGCAGTAATTCTCCTGAGCTCCCTCTAGTGGTGGCTGTATATATCTGTATGTAGTAATCTCCTGAGCTCCCTCTAGTGGTGGCTGTATATCCCAGTATCCCTGGCCCTTGTGCTGTAATCTGTAGTAATCTCCTGAGCTCCCTCTAGTGGTGGCTGTATATATCTGTATGCAGTAATCTCCTGAGCTCCCTCTAGTGGTGGCTGTATATATCTGTATGTAGTAATCTGCTGAGCTCCCTCTAGTGGTGGCTGTATATATCTGTATGCAGTATCTGCCTGACTCCCTCTAGTGGTGGCTTATATATCTGTATGTAGTAATCTCCTGAGCTCCCTCTAGTGGTGACTGTATATATCTGTATGTAGTAATCTCCTGACTCCCTCTAGTGGTGCTGTATATATCTGTATGTAGTAATCTCCCTGCGCTGCTTCTAGTGGTGGCTGTATATATCTGTATGTAGTAATCTCCTGAGCGCCTCTAGTGGTGGTTGTATATATCTGTGTGTAGTAATCTCCTGAGCTCCCTCTAGTGGTGGTCTGTATATATCTGTATGTAGTAATTCCTGAGCTGCTTCTAGTGGTGGTTGTATATATCTGTATGTAGTAATCTCCTGAGCTCCTCTAGTGGTGGCTGTATATATCTGTATGTAGTAATCTCCTGAGCTCCCTCTAGTGGTGGCTGTATATTATCTGTATGTAGTAATCTTCCTGAGCTCCCTCTACTGGTGGCTGTATATATCTGTATGTAGTAATCTCCTGAGCTCCCTCTCTAGTGGTGCTGTATATAATCTGTATGTAGTAATCTCCTGAGCTCCCTCTAGTGGTGGCTGTATGTAGGTAATCTCCTGAGCTCCCTCTAGTGGTGGCTGTATATATCTGTATGTAGTAATCTCCTGAGCTCCCTCTAGTGGTGGCTGTATATATCTGTTTGTAGTAATCTCCTGAGCTCCCTCTAGTGGTGGCTGTATATATCTGTATGTAGTAATCTCCTGAGCTCCCTCTAGTGGTGGCTGTATATATCTGTATGTAGTAATCTCCTGAGCTGCTTCTAGTGGTGGTTGTATATCTCTGTATGTAGTAATCCTCTTGAGCTACATCAGATGGTGGTTGTATATATCTGTTGAAAGTAACTTTCCGTAGTGGCAGAAGTACCTAAGTCTGTGCTGTGAGTTCTCTCTAGTGCTGGCGATAGAAATATAGATTTATTCCCAACATTATGTTCAGATTCAGAGCCATATTTTTGAAGCACCGTTTCATATTTTTTAAACATAGTAGTATGATAACTTGGTGTTTTATTTATTTATTTACATTTTTTCTCCTTAATTTTTTTTCTTGCTGAACATTTGTGACATCTCACCAGGATAGTAAAATAACAAAGTGAAAACAATTAACATAATCCTTATTGTATTACATTATGAAATGGTTGATAGTGGATGGGATAGTAGATTGCAGAGGAGCGTATCACCAGTTACCAATTGTTCAGTGGATCGGCAAACCAGACTATAACCACACACACATCCCTAATCTGAAACCTTCCAAATAAATGTGAAACCTGCTCTGTTACTGATTCTACGCATTTCGGCACTCAGCATCAAGTACTGCTTCATCAAGGGAGGTATGGAGAGTAAAAGAGCCCTGTTCACACCATCTCAGCCAGTGAGGCACCATCATATACTCCATTTAGGATATGCCCCGAATATCAGTTAGGTGCGGGTCTCACCTCTGGAACCTGTGCCTCTCTCCAGAACAGGGTCCTCAAAGTGAAGGGGAGGGCACTGCACTTACGAGAGGTCCTCTGTTCACCCAGTGAGGTCCCTAGTGATATGATTTAAAGGTTAAGAAAATATTTGACATCGGTCATAAATTTGTGCCGCTGTGCTTAGCGTTCTGCGTTTCCTGGAAGAGTTTGACTGATGTGTTCTGGGAAACTGTTGGTTCTTGGGGTCCATACTAAGTTTTGCTGTGGGGCCCTATGTGACCCCCTGCATCCGGCCCTGTTGAAATGATGCTGAGAACAAGGGAAGGAAAGTGCTAACATGAAAAATGGGTATATGGAGCAAAGGTATGCGGTGTTAAGGGTACTCTGGTACCCCCTCCCCCTTCCAAGGGGGGGGGGTCCAAACCCCCTTACCCTTGTCCCTCGCCCACAGAGATGCACAATCCCTTTAAGGACCTGCGTTATCCAACCGTCATATTATTTCGTAAAGAAAGGATTTACATTTACCCATTTGGGCAGAGTTAGATGCATGGATTACTATTATAAAATGTTCCCTCCATACACATATCATACATGCTTAGACAGCGCAGCGTCCTCTCCTATAGATGTGGAGGAATGTATGAAGAAGGAAATAGTGACTGGACCCACCATTCCAGTGCTGTGTTTCCCGTTCCCAACGGACTGGAAGTGATGATGTGCCACTCCCATTCACACAACCACTGCAGCCAATCCCTGACTTATTGGGTGGCTCCCCTGTAAATCCCTGCCTGGCCCATACACACTGAAGTTATGGAGATTGTGCATGTAGTATCTGTAGTCACCACCAAGTGGCAGGATAGTACAAAACTATACTGGCTGCATCCAAATCTGATTGTGTAGTATCCCAGTGCACCAGCAGGCGGCAGAATAACGCAGGATTAAGCTCCAGGCAGGGTTCTCATGTAACCTTACAAATTATTTTCATATTTAATTTCAATAAAAGTTCATTAAAAATAATTTTAAAAAATTAGTAAAATGTAAAATTTGCTAAAATGGAATTATTAGTCGGAGATATTTGACTTGAGGCTGGTATAACTGAAGGAGTGATCTGGGGTAATAAGAATGCCAGATTATCAGGACCTCAGGACTGCAGGATGCTGGAGTAAAGGAATATATGTATATATATATATGTAAAAGGAGCAAGATGGTGCCCAGCGATCAGATGTAAATACGCCACGTCTGTATGAATGTGATACAGATGATTCCTGTGGCGCCCCGGCTAGCGCGGGGTTAATGATTTATTACCTCCATAAATCTCAGGAGCGCGGTGCGGTCACTAATGAATTATTCTGCAATCATCGTTTCCGCCATCGCTGTCATTACTTGTGGTTTTACGGTTGTAACTGAATGTTCTTATTATACAGGGACAGACCTGGCACCGGCGCGGCTGCCAAACACTGCGGATCCCAAATAAAAAAATATAGTTCTGCCAAAAAATGATGAGAATTACGCAATAAGACAATAACAGCATCCGGATATAGGTGAAAATGGCGCTAGTGCAGAAATGTAGACATTACAATGAGCAACTGTTCACTGTAAGATTTACTGCAGATTCCCAGAGTAATGGTCTCCGTCACCTCCTCCTGGGGCCCATGGGTCCACCCCGTAATGACCAGGCTCAGCGCTCCTGGATCGCTCTGATCAGAAAGAGAACTATACCGCCTGTAGCTATGGCCGCCATGTCCTCTCCACTCTCCAGGGGGTCATTACATAAACCAGGTCAACATCGCCCAGCTCCACAGGCAACGAAAATGGCCCATAAGGACCGGCCTTAGGCTATGGCGCTAACAAATACCTTGAACCTACGGCAAAAATATGATTTGAACCCGGCCTAAAAAAAGGGTGTTTCATCTGGAACATTTACGGTTTATTGTGGAGTGCGGGGTCCACTCCCATTGAACATGGAGAACTTCCAGAAAATGGAAAACTGCAATTTAAAAAATGATCATTTAGAAAAAGACCAGAGGATAGAGCTGAGGGGGGAGGGGATCAGACACCCAGGAGATCACATACTGTGAAGGCCAGAGAAGCAATCAAGCGAGAAGGACCATAAAACAAGCCATTTTCACTGATTTTACCTTAAAGGAAGAAGAAAAGAGAAAAACGAATGTGCTATTCTACAGCGAACGCCCCCTACCGGGCAGGAATAATAAGAATATCACCAGGTGTGCCATCAACAAGGGCCGACAGATCAGGGTAAAAGACCCACAAAATGACAATGACGTCACACTCACCATCGACATGTACAATAATGGCACCATAGTCATCCAGGTCACTGAGGACAACCTCAACCAGTCTGAAGATATATTCCCTCAAAATAAAGTCCAGGCCCAAACCTAAAAGAACTGACAAGAGAAGTGATGATCTTAAATCTACAGAGACAACCACCAGAGACCCCCTTACCTCTACAGAGACAACCACCAGAGACCCCCCTTACCTCTACAGAGACAACCACCAGAGACCCCCTACCTCTACAGAGACAACCACCAGAGACCCCCTTACCTCTACAGAGACAACCACCAGAGACCCCCTTACCTCTACAGAGACAACCACCAGAGACCCCCTTACCTCTACAGAGACAACCACCAGAGACCCCCTTACCACTACAGAGACAACCACCAGAGACCCCTTTACCCCTACAGAGACAACCACCAGAGACCCCTTTACCCCTACAGAGACAACCACCAGAGACCCCCTTACCTCTACAGAGACAATCACCAGAGACCCCCTTACCTCTACAGAGACAATCACCAGAGACCCCCTTACCTCTACAGAGACAACCACCAGAGACCCCCTTACCCCTACAGAGACAACCACCAGAGACCTCCTTACCTCTACAGAGACAACCACCAGAGACCCCCTTACCTCTACAGAGACAATCACCAGAGACCCCCCTTACCTCTACAGAGACAATCACCAGAGACCCCTTTACCTCTACAGAGACAACCACCAGAAGACCCCCTTACCACTACAGAGACAACCACCAGAGACCCTTTACCCCTACAGAGACAACCACCAGAGACCCCCTTACCTCTACAGAGACAACCACCAGAGACCCCCTTACCACTACAGAGACAACCACCAGAGACCCCTTTACCCTACAGAGACAACCACCAGAGACCCCTTACCTCTACAGAGATAACCACCAGAGATCCCTTTACCTCTACAGAGACAACCACCAGAGACCCCTTTACCTCTACAGAGACAACCACCAGAGACCCCTTTACCCCTACAGAGACAACCACCAGAGACCCCCTTACCCCTACAGAGACAACCACCAGAGACCCCCTTACCCCTACAGAGACAACCACCAGAGACCCTCTTACCTCTACAGAGACAATCACCAGAGACCCCCCTTACCTCTACAGAGACAACCACCAGAGACCCCCTTACCTCTACAGAGACAACCACCAGAGACCCCCTTACCTCTACAGAGACAATCACCAGAGACCCCTTACCTCTACAGAGACAACCACCAGAGACCCTCTTACCTCTACAGAGACAATCACCAGAGACCCCCCCTTACCTCTACAGAGACAACCACCAGAGACCCCCTTACCTCTACAGAGACAATCACCAGAGACCCCCCTTACCTCTACAGAGATAACCACCAGAGACCTCCTTACCCCTACAGAGACAACCACCAGAGACCCCTTTACCTCTACAGAGACAACCACCAGAGACCCCCTTACCTCTACAGAGACAGCCACCAGAGACCCCCTTACCTCTACAGAGATAACCACCAGAGACCCCCTTTACCTCTACAGAGACAATCACCAGAGACCCCTTTACCTCTACAGAGACAACCACCAGAGACCCCTTTACCTCTACAGAGACAACCACCAGAGACCCCCTTATCACTACAGAGACAACACCAGAGACCCCCTTACCTCTACAGAGACAACCACCAGAGACCCCTTACCACTACAGAGACAACCACCAGAGACCCTTTACCTCTACAGAGACAATCACCAGAGACCCCCCTTACCTCTACAGAGACAACCACAGAGACCCCTTACCTTACAGAGACAGCCACCAGAGACCCCTTACCTCTACAGAGACAATCACCAGAGACCCCTTTACCTCTACAGAGACAATCACAGAGACCCCTTTACTCTACAGAGACAACCCACCAGAGACCCCTTTACCCCTACAGAGACAACACCAAGAGACCCCTTTACCTCTACAGAGACAACCACCAGAGACCCCCTTACCTCTACAGAGACATCACCAAGACCCCCCTTATCACTACAGAGACAACCACCAGAGACCCCTTAACCTCTACAGAGACAACCACCAGAGACCCCCCTTTACTCTACAGAGACAACCACCAGAGACCCCCTTACCTCTACAGATACAACCACCAGAGACCCCCCTTATCTCTACAGAGACAACCACCCAGAGACCCCCTTACTCTACAGAGACAACCACCAGAGACCCCCTTACCCTCTACAGAGACAACCACCAGAGACCCCCCTTACCATCTACAAGACAACACCAAGACCCCTTACCTACTGACAGAGACAACCCACAGAGACCCCCTTACCTCTACAGAGACAACCCCACGCAAGAGACCCCCTTACCTCTACAGAGACAACCACCAGAGACCCCCCTTATCTCTACAGGACAATCACCAGAGACCCCCTTATCACTACAGAGACAACCACCAGAGACCCCCTACCCCTACAGAGACAACCACCAGAGACCCCCTTACCTCTACAGAGACACCACAGAGACCCCCTTACCTCTACAGAGACAACCACCAGAGACCCCCCTTACCTCTACAGAGATAACCACCAGAGACCTCCTTACTCTACAGAGACAACCACCAGAGACCCCTTTACCTCTACAGAGACAACCACCAGAGAACCCCTTTACCTCTACAGAGACAACCACCAGAGACCCTTTTACCTCTACAGAGACAGCACCAGAGACCCTTTACCTCTACAGAGACAACCACAGAGACCCCCTTACCTCTACAGAGACAGCCACAGAGACCCCCTTACCTCTACAGAGACAACCACCAGAGACCCCCTTACCTCTACAGAGACAACCACCAGAGACCTCCCTTACCCCTAGAGACAGCCACCAGAGACCTCCTTACCCCTACAGAGACAACCACCAGAGACCTCCCTTACCCCTAAGAGACACCACCAGAGACCTCCTTACCTACAGAGACAACCACCAGAGCCCCCTTACCCCTACAGAGACAACCACCAGAGACCCCTTACCTCTACAGAGACAACCACCAGAGACCCTCTTACCTCTACAGAGACAATCACCAGAGACCCCCCTTATCCCTACAGAGACAACCACCAGAGACCCTCTTACCTCTACAGAGACAATCACCAGAGACCCCCCTTACCTCTACAGACAACCACCAGAGACCCCTTACCTCTACAGAGACAACCACCAAGACCCCCTTACCTCTACAGAGACAACCACCAGAGACCCCTACCCCTACAGAGACAACCACCAGAGACCCCCTTACCTCTACAGAGACAACCACCAGAGACCCTCTTACCTCTACAGAGAATCCACCTGCTTCACAAAGAGTAATACAGAGCAGAGACTTGGAGGAGATAAAGACCCTGCTCAGCACTCTGTGCAGAAAACTGGACCAAACTGCTACAACATGGCCACCAGTGAAGAATCCAGCTTGTCCGACGCACCAGAGTCTCCATACTTCAATCCCGACAGCTTTGAGATCCTACAGAGGGAAGCCGCTCGTTTCCAGGCTTTGGGCAATGTTCTCATCTATAGAGACCTCAATGCAAGAACAGGGAGGGAGAGAGACTCCCTGACCACTGACGAAACATCTATGTACTTGGAGCAGACACTGTGACAGCTCAGTGCACCCGAGAGGACCAGCTGTGACAGCTCAGTGCACCCGAGAGGACCAGCTGTGACAGCTCAGTGCACCCGAGAGGACCAGCTGTGACAGCTCAGTGCACCCGAGAGGACCAGCTGTGACAGCTCAGTGCACACCGAGAGGGACAGCTATGATGGCAAAGTGGCAGAAAATTGTTAAACTTATGTGGAAGCTTCGGACTTCGTATTCTCAATGGCCACACCAAGGGAGACTCTCTTGGGAGACATACCCTAAACTCCAGTGGCGTAACTACAACTGACCGTGCCCCAAAGCAAATTTTAGAACGGGCCCCTCTCAGCAAATTCTTCACAACCTGCAATTCACTCACTCCTGTGGCTGGTCAAAACTGTTCTCTCAGACGAGGCCCGGCAGCCGCTCCGTCCGTTTCCTACACGTATATACTGTATATAATGTCATTGTATAATATTATTGAGGGGGCCCTGACAATAAAATCTTTTAGTATTCCTCCTGAGGGGGCCCCTTGTGAGTCTGGGCCCCAAAGCAGCCGCTTCCCCTGCTTCCCCTATAGCTACGCCCCTGCTAAACTCCCATTTAGGCAGCAGTGTGTTAGACTGTGCCATTACAGATATGGATCCCACAAATGTTGGTGGCTTCATAGTCACCCCACAGACACACCTGTGAGACCACAACCAACTGCTCCTATACATTAAATCCACAAGCAAACCACCTGCATAAAACAGCAGCAGATCGGCCTCTTCATCCTACCTCCATCTTTTAAATGGTCCAAGATGTCAGCCCCAAAGAATACAGAGACTATAAACAGCGCAGAGATCCAGGAGATGCTCCATAGCATCCATAGTAAAGTTTATGAGCTGAACCCAGAAGGAGTAAATCTCACGGTAAAGGACCTTAACAATATACTTTACACCATTACACAACAAGAGGACAAGAAAGCAACAATCCAAAGGAGTATAAAGATGTGAGGAAGACACTAAGAACGGCCTCAAATAGAAAACACAAAAACCAAAAAAAAACCTGGTCTGAGGGAAACCTACAACAACATACAAAGGCAATACAAAACCATCTTCAGAAAGAAAAGGCAACATCTCAACCAAGCTCCTACAACTCCAAGACGCTCCCCAGGACAACTCCTTCTGGGAACTATGGACAAAACCAGTAAGAACACCAATCTCCACATCCAAAACGGCATCATCTGGCTCCAGTACTTCAAGGACCTATTCAAAGACATCCCGATCAAATATAGCCCTCCATGTATCTAGGCCACCATAGTAAAGCGCTCCATGACACCCAGGTGACTCCATGACACCCAAGTGACCCCATGACACCCAAGTGACTCCATGACACCCAGGTGACACTTCTGCTTTATGCAGACTACCTTCTACTATCACCAGCTGAGAAAGGTCTCCAAGCTAAGCTGGAAATCCTGGAGAAATTCAGCAGCACGCAAGCATTGCTGATCAATCGAAAGAAAACCAACATCATGGCGTTTCAGAAGAGAAACCAAAAACCAGCCAGGCGTCCTCCCTTATGGCTAAAAAACTGAAAACAAGGTCTGACCACGCCACCAACCAGTACAGCCTGACCAAGCCACTGACCAGAAAATCTTGACAAGGCCATCAACCAGTATAGCCTGACCAAGCCACCGACCAGTACAGCCTGACCAAGCCACCAACCAGTATAGCCTGACCAAACCACCAACCAGTACAGCCTGACCAAGCCACTGACCAGTACAGCCTGACCAAGCCACCAACCAGTACAGACTGACCAAGCCACTGGTCAGTATAGCCTGACCAAGCCACTGACCAGAAAACCTTGACGAGGCCATCAACCAGGGCAGCCTGACCAAGCCACCAACCAGTATAGCCAGACCAAACCACCAACCAGTACAGCCTGACCAAGCCACTGACCAGTACAGCCTAACCAAGCCACCAACCAGTACAGCCTGACCAAGCCACTGATCAGTACAGCCTGACCAAGCCACTGACCAGAAAACCTTGACCAGGCCATCAACTAGTACAGCCTGACAAAGAGGGAAATCCAGAAGACAACACAAAATTCCCAACCCCAGAACCCGACAGACCCTGAGCCACTACAGACTGAGCGCCCAAAGCCTGCTCATCGAATCTGGGCGTCACCAACAGAGGTACAAGACCAGGGAGAGCAGACTGTGCCAACAGTGCGACCAGGAGGCCATGGAGGATGAGGTCCACTCTCTGCAGCGGTGCCCCAAATACTCAGCAGTGAGGGACACCCACTTCAGGAGACTGACTGATCTCTGCCTAAACGTCACCTTCATGGAGGAAGAAGAGAGACTCTCCATACTGCTGGGGGAAGAGGAGAACCATAGCAGCACAATATATTACTGCCTGCCACAGTCTGAGAGGAGCCTGATATTCCATGAATACACCCTCACCCTGAATGTGTCCCCATCTCCATCCCCCAAACCTGCAGAATTATTTCTCACTTGCTTTGGCAATGCTAATATGTATTTAGCCCCGAGATAGATAGATAGATAGATAGATAGTAGATAGATAGATAGATAGATAGAGAGATAGATAGATAGATAGTAGATAGATAGATAGATAGATAGATAGATAGATAGATAGATAGATAAATAAAAAAAATTAAAAAATTCCATGGCACTCCCACAAAAAGTGTTGTGTTCTTTAATCACCAAACAAATTGCGAGGTTTCAGTCCTCTCACTGGGACTTTTCTCAAGCAGTGATATAATACAAATGGTGTCTCAAACATATATATACACACCTCCTTGTAAAATAATTCATTGTGCTCATTAAGAATATTATACATCATTTAACATAAAAATTCAAATTCATACATCAAAAAACATGATTATAGTGACATCATCCCTCCAGTGATACAAATAGTGAATCCATTTATCATATAGTTCAAAATATACATATGTGAACATAAATACAATATAACTCATTAATTGAAGTTCATCTTGTGCATAATTCATAATCATAAAAAAATATGGGAATATGGAGAAACTGAAACTAAAGATAGATAGATAGATAGATAATAGATAGATAGATAGATAGATAGATAGATAATAGATAGATAGATAGATAGATAAATAGATAGATAGATAGATAGATAGATAGATAGATAATAGATAGATAGATAGATAGATAGATAGATAGATAGATAGATAGATAGATAGATAAAAAAAAAGAAAATTGTGAAGCAGCACTTGTGGCCAGGTGCAAAAACCCTTGTAAGATTCCGGACAGAGAATCTTCTTAAAGTAGCAAAAGGAGAAAACAAGGCAGCACTCCGGTCTTCCGTGGAGAAAAGTGGATCTTTATTACACAAAAAAGCACAACGTTTCAACTGCTCACTGCAGTCTTTGTCAAGCACACAGTTGAAACGTTGCGCTTTTTGGTGTAATAAAGATCCACTTTTCTTCACGGAAGACCGGAGTGCTGCCTTGTTTTCTCCTTTTGCTAAATAGATAGATAGATAATAGATAGATAAATAGATAGATAGATAGATAAATAGATAGATAGATAGAAGATAGATAGATAGATATGAGATAGATAATAGATAGATAGATAGATAGATAGATAGATAGATAGATAGATAGATAGATAGATAGATATGAGATAGATAATAGATAGATAGATAGATAGATAGATAGATAGATAGATAGATAGATAATACTGACTGACAGCAGCATCCTGCCAGAGATGATTAAATACAGCCCCCCAGACATACAGTACAGACCAAAAGTTTGGACACACCTTCTCATTCAAAGAGTTTTCTGTATTTTCATGACTATGATAATTGTGGATTCACACTGAAGGCATCAAAACTATGAATTAACACATGTGGAATTATAGACTTAACAAAAAAGTGTGAAACAACTAAAAATATGTCTTATATTCTAGGTTCTTCAAAGTAGCCACCTTTTGCTTTGATTACTGCTTTGCACACTCTTGGCATTCTCTTGATGAGCTTCAAGAGGTAGTCACCTGAAATGGTTTTCACTTCACAGGTGTGCCCTGTCAGGTTTAATAAGTGGGATTTCCTGCCTTATAAATGGGGTTGGGACCATGAGTTGTGTTGGGCAGAAGTCCGGTGGATACACAGCTGATAGTCCTACTGAATAGACTGTTAGAATTTGTATTATGGCAAGAAAAAAGCCGCTAAGTAAAGAAAAACGAGCGGCCATCATTACTTTAAGAAATGAAGGTCAGTCAGTCCGAAATATTGGGAAAACTTTGAAAGTGTCCCCAAGTGCAGTCGCAAAAACCATCAAGTGCTACAAAGAAACTGTCTGACATGAGGAGCGCCCCAGGAAAGGAAGAGCAAGAGTCATCTCTGCTGCGGATTAGAAGTTCATCCGAGTCACCAGCCTCAGAAATGGCAGGTTAACAGCAGCTCAGATTAGAGACCAGGTCAATGCCACACAGAGTTCTAGCAGCAGACACATCTCTACAACAACTGGGTAAGAGGAGACTGTGTGCAGCAGGCCTTCATGGTGGAAACCACTGCTAAGGAGAACACAAGGAATGGACATTAGACCAGGGGAAATCTGGGCTTTGGTCTGATGAGTCCAAATTTGAGATCTTTGGTTCCCAACCACCGTGTCTTTGTGCGACGCAGAAAAGGTGAAGGGATGGACTCTACATGCCTGGTTCCCACCGTGAAGCATGGAGGAGGAGGTGTGATGGTGTGGGGGATTTATACTGAACCAGCATGGCTACCACAGCATCTTGCAGCGACATGCTATTCCATCCGGTTTGCGTTTAGTTGGACCATCATTTATTTATCAACAGGACAATGACCCCAAACACCTCCAGGCTGTGTAAGGGCTATTTGACCAAGAAGGAGAGTGATGGGTGCTACACCAGATGACCTGGCCTCCACAGTCACCAGACCTGACCCAATCCAGATGGTTTGGGGTGAGCTGGACCGGCAGAGTGAAGGCAAAAGGGCCAACAAGTCCTAAGCATCTCTGGGAACTCCTTCAAGACTGTTGGAATACCATTTCAGGTGACTACCTCTTGAAGCTCATCAAGAGAATGCCAAGAGTGTGCAAAGCAGTAATCAAAGCAAAAGGTGGCTACTTTGAAGAACCTAGAATATAAGACATATTTTCAGTTGTTTCACACTTTTTTGTTAAGTATATAATTCCACATGTGATAATTCATAGTTTTGATGCCTTCAGTGTGAATCTACAATTATCATAGTCCTGAAAATACAGAAAACTCTTTGAATGAGAAGGTGTGTCCAAACTTTTGGTCTGTACTGTACACACTACACTGGCAAAATTATTCACCTCGTCCTCAGTGCAGGACACTCCCCCCCCCCCCCCAAGAATGGAACCAAGGCCTCATAACACCCATCTACAAGAATGACGACCAATATGATCCAGCCAACTACAGAGGGATCAATATAAGAATACTCACCTTCCTCACACAGCACGAGGTCCTCAGCAAAAGCCAAGCCTGGTTCATGCCAAACCAGCGCACCACTGACCATATCTACATCCTGCACAGCCTCATCAAGACACACGTCCACGACACCAAACATGGCAAAATATTTGCCTGTTTTGTGGACTTTAAGAAGGCGTTTGACTCGGTGTGGCAATCGGGCCTGTTCCTGAAACTATTGGAGAGCGGAATAGGAGGGAAAACGTATGATGTCATCAAGAGCTCATACATCAGGAACCAATGCAGCGTGAAGGTAAACGGGAAGAGGACGGCTTATTTCCAGCAGGCCCGAGGGGTCAGACAGGGCTGCAGCCTGAGCCCAACACTCTTCAATATCTACATCAATGAACTGGCTGCAGCTCTGGAGGCCTCCTCAGCACCAGGCCTCCCCCTGCATGACCGCAAGGTGAGGTTCCTGCTGTATGCCGATGACCTCCGGCTGCTGTCCCCAACAGAGAGAGGCCTCCAAGACAGCCTGGCAGTACTGGAACAATTCAGCACCACATGGGCCCTACCCATCAATCATAAGAAGACCAAAGCCATGGTGTTCCAGAGGAAGGGCCAGAATAAAGCCTCCATTCCTTCCTTCACATTAAATGGCTCCACACTGGAGAAAACCAACAGCTACACCTACCTGGGGCTACACCTACCCGGGGCTACACCTACCCGGGGCTACACCTACCCGGGACTACACCTACCTGGGGCTACACCTACCCGGGGCTACACCTACCTGGGACTACACCTACCCGGGGCTACACTTACCCGGGGCTACACCTACCTGGGGCTACACCTACCTGGGACTACACCTACCTGGGACTACACCTACCCGGGGCTACACCTACCTGGGGCTACACCTACCTGGGGCTACACCTACAGCAGACATACAAGCTGCGGGAAGGAAGACTGTGCCAGCACTGCGAGCAGGGGGCCCTGGAGGACGAGGCCCACTTCCTGCTACACTGCAGCAAATACTCACCTATGAGGGCTGCGTACTTCCAGAGACTCTCCACTCACATACCGGACTTCACCTCCATAGATGAGTGGAGAAAACTCCACATCCTACTGGGAGAAGAGGAGTCAACTGTGGAGATCGCTGCCCAATATGTCTCCACCTGCCACCAACTGAGAGGAAGATGAGACACCATGGGCTATTATACCCCTATACTGCCCCTACACCATGGACTATTACACCCCTATACTGCCCCTACACCATGGACTATTATACCCCTATGCTGCCCCTACACCATGGACTATTACACCCCTATACTGCCCCTACACCATGGACTATTATACCCCTATACTGCCCCTACACCATGGACTATTATACCCCTATACTGCCCTTTAACCCAACATCCACCCCCTAATTCCCACATCAAACCCCCTCCACAATACCTATTATTTCTTTCGCTTTGGCAACGCTAAATGTTTTACTTGGACGTGTCAATAAAGCTTTATTGAATTGAATTGATAATAGATAGATAGATAGATAGATATGAGATAGATAATAGATAGATAGATAAAATAGATAGATAGATAATAGATAGATAGACTGATAGATAGATAGATAGAATGATAATAGATAGATAATAGATAGATAGATAGATAGATAGATTGATAATAGATAGCTAATAGATAGATAGATAGACAGATAATAGATAGATAGATAGATAATAGATAGATAGATAGATAGATAGATAGAATGATAATAGATAGCTAATAGATAGACATATAATAGATAGATAGATAGATAGATAGATAGATAGATAGATAGATAATAGATAGATAGATAGAATGATAATAGATAGCTAATAGATAGATAGACAGATAATAGATAGATAGATAGATAATAGATAGATAGACAGATAATAGATAGATAGATAGACAGATAGAATGATAATAGATAATAGATAGATAGATAGATAGATAGATAGATAGATAGATAGATAGATAGATATAGACAGATAATAGATATTTACATATAGTGTTGATCGGCTCCCCGTTCTCCGCTGATCTCCGGGGTTAATGACTGATGTGTTAATATCGGTGTCTCTCTCGCTCTTCAGCGTTATTTGCCGTCAGGGATCTTACAAGAACATGTCGCCTACAGCTCCATCCATCTGGTTCTGACCAGCAGGCCCTGGGCTTCGTGTCACGCACATGTGTGACAGCTCCTGCACTGCACGTACAGAGGTCATTCTGCGAATATTAACACAAATAATCCCACGATCTGATGACGTAATCACTTGTGTCAAAAACATTCATCAATAAAAACTCTGCCTGAAATGAAGGAAGCTGTGATAAAAATCTGAACAGCACCGTCATCCCGAAAATCCAATAAAACCAACCAGGAAATCAATATTCATCTCTTCTGGGGAATTCAGTAATAGTAGTATAAAATCCAGGCTGTAATAGTCATAACCCGGAGTAGTATAAAATCCAGGCTGTAATAGTCATAACCCGGAGTAGTATAAAATCCAGGCTGTAATAGTCATAACCCGGAGTAGTATAAAATCCAGGCTGTAATAGTCATAACCCGGGAGAGAAAGGACTGCAGTGGAACACAGCGCACCAGTATAAGCATCGAATCCTCACATTGTAGTCACTATAATCCAAATAGAACACTTCACATGATACAATATATATATACAAATAACAACTGCAGCTGTTTCCTTCAGTCCACTGCCACAGGTGTGTAACATCCAGCCCCAGCCATACACACTATATACACTATATACTATATACACAATGTGCACTATACATGTCTATTATCTATCTATCTATCTCATATTTATCTATCTATCTATCTATCTATTTATCTAATCTATCTATTCCAGAATTCTGGCCTCAAAAATTTACAAAATAGTATTTTCACAACTTTTTGCAACGCAGACTCCAGCAAAACCGACTTCAGCTATTCTCCTCACGATAAATTCCCCCCTATATGCACACTACAAATATATATATACACTATATGCACACTATATATACACACACTATATGCACACTACACATAAAGGCGACTCTATATACAAGAGGGGAATATCTGACGTCAGTTTTGCTGGAGTCGGTGTTGTCGTACTTTTTGTCACGTTTCTCAAATGTCTCCTTTTGTTTGCTAAATTTGACGTGACCCCTTGCCGACATATGACGTACTAGTAATCATGATGATCGGGCAGGCACCGGATCTGTGCGAACCTGAAAAGTGTTTCATAAAAATAAAAAAAGTTTACAGAAAAAAAAACCTTTCCCTTCATCAAGCGATTTTAATTAAAAAAAAGAAAACATTTAATAAAAATAGACATATTAAGTATTGCTGCGTCCATAACGAGCGGCTCTATAAAAATATCACATGACTTACCCCCTCAGGTGAACACAGTAAAATAAAAACTGCCAAAACAACAATTGTTTTGTCACCTTGCTTGAAAAAGTGTAATATTGAACAAATCAAAAAAATCATATGAACCCAAAAATAAAAAAAACAAAGTACCAATAAAAACATTAAAAAATGAGATGATGGCAGAGAAATAAAAAAATATGACTTTCAGAAAATGGAAACAGAAAAAAAAGTTTTAAAAAACAGGCTTTTATTGTGTAAAACTGAAATAAATAAAAAAAAATAGACATATTAGGTATTGACCTGCTCTAGGAAAATATAAAATGATCTGCCCCTTGAGATGAACGCCGTAAAAAAAATTGTAAAAACTATGTCATTTTTTGCTACCTTGATCCTAAAAGGTGTAATACTGAACAATCAAAAAATCATATGTACCCAAAAATGGTACCAATAAAAACATTAAAAAATGAGCCCTTACACAAGATGATTGGCAGGGAAATAAAAAAAAATATGGAGACAGAAAAACATGTTTAAAATGTTTTTATTGTGTAAAACCAAAATAAATTAAAAAAATTAGGTATTGCTGCGTCCGTAATGACCTGCTCTATAAAAATATGATATGAGATGAACGTTTTAAAAAAATAGAATAAAAACGGGGACTTTTTTTTCACCTTGTCCTAAAAAGTGTAATATTGAATATTTCAAAAAATCATGTATGAAAATCAGGGTAATAAATATGTGAGGTTAAAAACATGTTTGACCGTTAACCTTTGCTGCCTTACAGGAAAAAAATGGATTCAATCTGCAAAAAAATTTGAAATTTTGATATTTCTCCTCTATTTTACTTTCATTTTTGTGAAACACCTAAAGGGTTAACATAGTTTGTTAACTCATATTTGAATAACTTGAAAAATAACATAAATAACATTTCTGGGTGGTTTCTACTATGTAAGCCCCAAAAAGAGTGACTTCATAACAAAAATACTCCTTAAAAATAAAGTGACACGTGTCAGGAAGGTATAAACCTGCCCAGGGTAGAAGGGGTTAAACCTAACACTGAGAAGCTCCTCCAGTTTTCCTGCTCCACCCAAATTCCGGAGTCCAATTGTGACTACTTTTCAACTTTTTAAAAACGTCTTAATGATAAATCTGGAGTGAAACTTATTAACATAGTTAAGCACAAAGAACATCTACCTGTTCTCTCTTATGTAAAAACTGGAGTGAGTGGTGTAAAGGATGGTGCATTCATATATAAATATGTAAATTAGGTGCAACTTCTGGCAGTGCAGGGTATATCAAAGACCAGTCTACAATTACCACAGTGTATAACATCCAGCCTCTAGCCATACAGTCTACCATTAACACAGGTGTATAACATCCAGCCCCAGCCATGCAGTCTACCATTACCACAGTGTATAACATCCAGCCCCAGCCATGCAGTCTACCATTACCACAGTGTATAACATCCAGCCTCTAGCCATGCAGTCTACCATTACCACAGTGTATAACATCCAGCCTCTAGCCATGCAGTCTACCATTACCACAGTGTATAACATCCAGCCTCCAGTCATGCAGTCTACCATTACCACAGTGTATAACATCCAACCTCTAGCCATGCTGTCTACCATTACCACAGTGTATAACATCCAGCCTCTAGCCATACAGTCTACCATTAACACAGGTGTATAACATCCAGCCCCAGCCATGCAGTCTACCATTACCACAGTGTATAACATCCAGCCCCAGCCATGCAGTCTACCATTACCACAGTGTATAACATCCAGCCTCTAGCCATGCAGTCTACCATTACCACAGTGTATAACATCCAGCCTCTAGCCATGCAGTCTACCATTACCACAGTGTATAACATCCAGCCTCCAGTCATGCAGTCTACCATTACCACAGTGTATAACATCCAACCTCTAGCCATGCTGTCTACCATTACCACAGTGTATAACATCCAGCCTCTAGCCATGCAGTCTACCATTACCAGAGTGTATAACATCCAGCCTCTAGCCATGCAGTCTACCATTACCACCGTGTATAACATCCAACCTCTAGCCATGCAGTCTACCATTACCACATTGTATAACATCCAGCCTCTAGTCATACAGTCTACCATTACCACAGTGTATAACATTCAGCCTCTATCCATGCAGTCTACCATTACCACAGTGTATAACATCCAGGCTCTAGCCATGCAGTCTACCATTACCACAGTGTATAACATCCAGGCTCTAGCCATGCAGTCTACCATTACCACAGTGTATAACATCCAGCCTCTAGCATTGCAGTCTGCCATTACAACAGGTGTATAACATCCAGCCTCTAGCCATGAAGTCTACCATTACCACAGTGTATAACATCCAGCCTCTAGCCATGAAGTCTACCATTAGCAGAGTGTATAACATTTAGCCTCTAGCCATACAGTCTACTATTACCACAGGTGTATAACATCCAGCCTCTAGCCATGCTGTCTACCATTACCAAAGTGTGTAACATCCAGCCTCTAGCCATGCAGTCTACCATTACCACAGTGTATATTATCCATCCTCTAGCCATGTAGTCTACCATTACCACAGTGTATAACATCCAGCCTCTAGCCGTGCAGTCTGCCATTACCACAGGTGTATTACATCCAGCCTCTAGCCATGCAGTCTACCATTACCAGAGTGTATAACATCCAGCCTCTAGCCATGTAGTCTACCATTAGCACAGCGTATAACATCCAGCCTCTAGCCATGCAGTCTACCATTACCACAGGTGTATAACATCCAGCCTCTAGCCATACAGTCTACCATTACTACAGTGTATAACATCCAGCCTCTAGCCATGCAGTTTACCATTACCACAGGTGTATAACATCCAGCCTCTAGCCATGAAGTCTACCATTATCACAGTGTGTAACATCCAGCCTCTAGCCATGCAGTCTACCATTACCACAGTGTATAACATCCAGCCTCTAGCCATACAGTCTACCATTACCACAGTATATATTATCCAGCCTCTAGCCATGTAGTCTACCATTACCACAGTGTATAACATCCAGCCTCTAGCCATGAAGTCTACCATTACCACAGTATATATTATCCAGCCTCTAGCCATGCAGTATGTCATTACCACAGGCGTATAACATCTAGCCTCTAGCCATACAGTCTACTATTAACACAGTGTTTAACATCCAGCCTCTAGCCATGCAGTCTACCATTACCACAGGTGTATAACATCCAGCATCTAGCCATGCAGTCTACCATTACCACAGTGTATAACATCCAGCCTCTAGCCATGCAGTCTACCATTACCACATTGTATAACATCCAGCCTCTAGCCGTGTAGTCTACCATTACCACAGTGTATAACGTCCAGCCTCTAGCCATGCAGTCTACCATTACCACAGGTGTATAACATCCAGCCTCTAGTCGTGCAGTCTATTACCACAGGTGTATAACATCCAGCCTTTGGCCATGCAGTCTACCATTACCACAGTGTATAACATCCAGCCTCTAGCCATGAAGTCTACCATTACCACAGTTGTATAACATCCAGCCTCTAGCCATGCAGTCTGCCATTACCACAGGTGTATAACATCCAGCCTTTGGCCATGCAGTCTACCATTACCACAGTGTATAACACCCAGTCTCTAGCCATGCAGTCTACCATTACCACAGTGTATAACATCCAGCCTCTAGCCATGCTGTCTACCATTACCACAGTGTATAACATCCTGCCTCTAGCCATGCAGTCTGCCATTACCACAGTGTATAACATCCAGCCTCTAGCCATACAGTCTACCATTACCACAGTATATATTATCCAGCCTCTAGCCATGTAGTCTACCATTACCACAGTGCATAACATCCAGCCTCTAGCCATGCAGTATGCCATTACCACAGTGTATAACATCCAGCCTCTAGCCATACAGTCTACTATTACCACAGTGTTTAACATCCAGCCTCTAGCCATGCAGTCTACCATTACCACAGTGTATAACATCCAGCCTCTAGCCATGCAGTCTACCATTACCACATTGTATAACATCCAGCCTCTAGCCATGCAGTCTACCATTACCACAGGTGTATAACATCCAGCCTGTAGCCGTGCAGTCTGCCATTACCACAGGTGTATAACATCCAGCCTTTGGCCATGCAGTCTACCATTACCACAGTGTATAACATCCAGTCTCTAGCCATGCAGTCTACCATTACCACAGAGTATAACATCCAGCCTCTAGCCATGCTGTCTACCATTACCACAGTGTATAACATCCAGCCTCTAGCCATGCAGTCTACCATTACCACAGTGTATAACATTCAGCCTCTAGCCATGCAGTCTAGCATTACCACAGTGTATAACATCCAGTCTCTAGCCATGCAGTCTACCATTACCACAGTATATATTATCCAGCCTCTAGCCATGTAGTCTACCATTACCACAGTGTATAACATCCAGCCTCTAGCCGTGCAGTCTACCATTACCACAGTGTATAACATCCAGTCTCTAGCCATGCAGTCTACCATTACCACAGTGTGTAACATCCAGCCTCTAGCCATGCAGTCTACCATTACCACAGTATATATTATCCAGCCTCTAGCCATGTAGTCTACCATTACCACAGTGTATAACATCCAGCCTCTAGCCATGTAGTCTACCATTACCACAGTGTATAACATCCAGTCTCTAGCCATACAGTCTACCATTACCACAGTGTATAACATCCAGCCTCTAGCCATGCAGTATGCCATTACCACAGGTTATAAAATTCAGCCTCTAGCCATGCAGTCTACCATTACAACAGGTGTATAACATCCAGCCTCTAGCCATGCAGTCTACCATTACCACAGGTGTATAACATCCAGCCTCTAGCCGTGTAGTCTACCATTACCACAGTGTATAATATCCAGTCTCTAGCCATACAGTCTACCATTACCACAGGTGTATAACATCCAGCCTCTAGCCATGCAGTCTGCCATTACCACAGGTGTATAAAATTCAGCCTCTAGCCATGCAGTCTACCATTACCACAGGTGTATAACATCCAGCCTCTAGCCATGCAGTCTGCCATTACCACAGTGTATAACATCCAGCCTCTAGCCATGCAGTCTACTATTAGCACAGTGTATAACATCCAGCTTCTAGCCATGCAGTCTACCATTACCACAGTGTATAACATCCAGCCTCTAGCCATGCAGTCTGCCATTACCACAGTGTATAACATCCAGCCTCTAGCCATACAGTCTACTATTACCACAGTGTATAACATCCAGCCTCTAGCCATGCAGTCTACTATTAGCACAGTGTATAACATCCAGCCTCTAGTCATGCAGTCTACCATTACCACAGTGTATAACATCCAGCCTCTAGCCGTGCAGTCTGCCATTACCACAGGTGTATAACATACAGCTTTCCCAGAGGAGCAAAGGAAAAATGACTCCATATTAATGACAACGGATGTAGAATAGAAGCTGGATTGTGGGGAGGTCAGTTAACTGTATGAAGAATTAAAAAAAAAAATTATGGTACTTCATCCAGAATCACTGAGACCTATTGTCTGCTGGATTAGCACATATTCCAGATTATTAAGAGGTTACAGATAATCTGTGAAATTTATATTTTCAGGGCAGAGAACCTGGAAGAATTCACAACAATATAACACTACCATAAAATCAACTGTTATCGCTTTGTTTTTTTTATTCACTGCAATATCCCAACCATTATAAATCCATAAATTACTAGAAGATACAGAGAATCCCCCTCCCCTCTCCCAACTCATATTCACTGTATATAATAAACATCAATCTACACAAAGTGAAGGAAAAAGAACTACAAGCTAAATAGTCAATAACATTACATGTATTAAAGAATAAAAGTGATGTATGGTGCAGAGCAGTGATCTTAACCTGACACTCTCCTGCTGTAACACTACTACAACTCCCACCGTGCCCTGACAGCTTGTGGCCGGAGCTAGAGAGCTGACGATTGGGGATCAGTATGTAGGATAGTAACATAGTTTATAAGGCCGAAAAAAGACATCTATCCATCCAGTTCTCCCTGTTATCCTACAAGTTGATCCAGTGGAAGGCAAAATACCCCTGTGAGGTAGAAGCCAGTTTTCCTCACTTTCCCCGACTCCAATCAGGCATCAGAATAACTCCCTGGATCAACGACCCCTCTCTAGTAACTACAACCTGTAATATTATTAACTCCAGAAATACATCCAGGCCCCTCCTGATCTCTTATAGTGAACTTACCATCACCACCTCCTCAGGCAGAGAGTTCCATAGTCTCACTGCTCTTACAGTAAAGAATCCATAGTCTCACTGCTCTTACCGTAAAGAGTCCATAGTCTCACTGCTCTTACCGTAAAGAATCCATAGTCTCACTGCTCTTACAGTAAAGAGTCCATAGTCTCACTGCTCTTACCGTAAAGAATCCATATTCTCACTGTTCTTACCGTAAAGAGTCCATAGTCTCACTGCTCTTACAGTAAAGAGTCCATAGTCTCACTGCTCTTACCATAAAGAGTCCATAGTCTCACTGCTCTTACAGTAAAGAGTCCATAGTCTCACTGCTCTTACAGTAAAGAGTCCATAGTCTCACTGCTCTTACAGTAGTGTCCATAGTCTCACTGCTCTTACAGTAAAGAGTCCGTAGTCTCACTGCTCTTACAGTAAAGAGTCCATAGTCTCACTGCTCTTACAGTAAAGAGTCCATAGTCTCACTGCTCGTACAGTAAAGAGTCCGTAGTCTCACTGCTCTTACAGTAAAGAGTCCATAGTCTCACTGCTCTTACCGTAAAGAGTCCATAGTCTCACTGCTCTTACCGTAAAGAGTCCCATAGTCTCACTGCTCTTACCGTAAAGAGTCCATAGTCTCACTGCTTTTACCGTAAAGAGTCCATAGTCTCACTGCTCTTACCGTAGAGTCCCATAGTCTCACTGCTCTTGCAGTAAAGAGTCCATAGTCTCACTGCTCTTACAGTATAGAGTCCATAGTCTCACTGCTCTTACAGTAAAGAGTCCATAGTCTCACTGCTCTTACCGTAAAGAGTCCATAGTCTCACTGCTCTTACAGTAAAGAGTCCATAGTCTCACTGCTCGTACAGTAAAGAGTTCCATAGTCTCACTGCTCTTACAGTATAGAGTCCATAGTCTCACTGCTCTTACCGTAAAGAGTCCATAGTCTCACTGCTCTTACAGTAAAGAGTCCATAGTCTCACTGCTCTTACAGTAAAGAGTCCATAGTCTCCGTAAAGAGTCCATAGTCTCACTGCTCGTACAGTAAAGAGTCCATAGTCTCCGTAAAGAGTCCATAGTCTCACTGCTCTTACAGTAAAGAGTCCATAGTCTCACTGCTCGTACAGTAAAGAGTCCATAGTCTCACTGCTCTTACAGTAAAGAGTCCATAGTCTCACTGCTCTTACAGTAAAGAGTCCATAGTCTCACTACTCTTACCTTAAAGAATCCATAGTCTCATTGCTCTTACAGTAAAGAGTCCATAGTCTCACTGTTCTTACAGTAAAGAATCCTCTTCTATGATTGTGCACAAACCTTCTTTCCTCCAGACGCAGAGGATGATATATTTATGTTAGAAAAGAGAGAAATGTATATTCTAGCCTTAAAGGGGTTGTCCGGGTTCAGAGAAGAACCCGGACATACCTGCAATTTCACCCAGGCAGCCCGCCTGAAGAGGGCATCGGAGCATCCTATGCTCCGATGCCCTCCTTTGCCCTGCGCTAATTAGCGCAGGGCAAAGGAATTTAGCCAGTTCCGGTGACGTACCGGTCCCTGCCGGGCAGAGGCTTCCGCCCGGCAGTGAGTCGGTGACGTCATCGGCGCTGATGGACGGGCTTTAGCGCTGCCCTAGCCAGTAAAACGGCTAGGGCAGCGCTAAAGCCGGCCCATTAAGGCCGGTGACGTCACCGAACTCACTGCCGGGCGGAAGTACCCGCCCGGCAGCGAGTGTTTACATACAAAAGAGACCTTGCCCTGCGCGATCTAGCGCAGGGCAAGGGGGGGCATCGGAGCATGAGATGCTCCGATGTCCTCTTCAGGCAGGCTGCCTGGGTGAAATTGCAGGTATGTCCGGGTTCTTCTCTGAACCCGGACAACCCCTTTAAAAAAACTGCACCAAAACTGAAGCAATCCATCCTTTAGGCATGTTCACACACAGCAGATCTGTAGCAGAACTTTCTGTGGCCGACATGTCTCTCCATACATGTGATGAGCAGCAATACCTTATTGTATGTGCATGCTGTTGGCATCAGCCATTGCCTTCCCTGTACTTCACTGACCCTATAAAGAGGAAGGTGTCACAGGGGCCCGGTATGTGTACTAGGTAAATATGTAGAGTCATGGCCTTCAGCACAGCACTAGGATACCAGCTCCACCATTTCTGGCTCTGGGTGAGGATCCTGCTGTTTGCAGATCATGTCCCTCACTCCATCTACTGTTCCCAGAATCTCAGCTGATCTAGATTCCTCCAGAACAGCACACAAAGCTTGTATTCCTCCTCCAAACCCAAACCCGACACGGCAGTGAAATAAAAATAGACACAAGATGATGCCTTGAATATATGGAAACTACATATAGTCTTCGTATAGACTGACCAAGGTTCTGAGAAGAATATTGGGCACCAGATGAGGTTCTGTGTGTTCTTGAGTTCTTCTGTTAAGGCTTTGTGTGTAGATGACCTCCATAATTTGTTCTGCATATAAACTGTGATCCAGATAAGGTTCTGAGTACAAAGTAGGTCAAGATAACACTCTAAGTACAGAATGGGTTCTAGATCAGGTTCTGAGTATAGACTGTGCTCCAGCTAAGATTTTACATAACGGCTGGACACCAGACGAGCTTTTACGTATGAAGTGGTTCTGCCTGTAAAATGGGCTGTAGATGAGGTTCTGCATATAGACTGGGTTCTAAATAGGAGGCTAAATACAAAACTGAACCGAAAAAAGTCCTCTGTACACGTCTCCATGTTCAGTATAGATTGGACACCAGATAAGATCTTCTGTACACGTCTCCATGTTCAGTATAGATTGGACACCAGATAAGGTCTTCTGTACACGTCTCCATGTTCAGTATAGATTGGACACCAGATAAGGTCTTCTGTACACGTCTCCATGTTCAGTATAGATTGGACACCAGATAAGGTCTTCTGTACACGTCTCCATGTTCAGTATAGATTGGACACCAGATAAGATCTTCTGTACACGTCTCCATGTTCAGTATAGATTGGACACCAGATAAGGTCTTCTGTACACGTCTCCATGTTCAGTATAGATTGGACACCAGATAAGGTCTTCTGTACACGTCTCCATGTTCAGTATAGATTGGACACCAGATAAGGTCTTCTGTACACGTCTTCCATGTTCAGTATAGATTGGACACCAGATAAGGTCTTCTGTACACGTCTCCATGTTCAGTATAGATTGGACACCAGATAAGGTCTTCTGTACACGTCTCCATGTTCAGTATAGATTGGACACCAGATAAGGTCTTCTGTACACGTCTCCATGTTCAGTATAGATTGGACACCAGATAAGGTCTTCTGTACACGTCTTCCATGTTCAGTATAGACTGGACACCAGATAAGGTCTTCTGTACACATCTTCCATGTTCAGTATAGACTGGACACCAGATAAGGTCTTCTGTACACGTCTTCCATGTTCAGTATAGACTGGACACCAGATAAGGTCTTCTGTACACATCTTCCATGTTCAGTATAGATTGGACACCAGATAAGGTCTTCTGTACACGTCTCCATGTTCAGTATAGATTGGACACCAGATAAGGTCTTCTGTACACGTCTTCCATGTTCAGTATAGACTGGACACCAGATAAGGTCTTCTGTACACATCTTCCATGTTCAGTATAGATTGGACACCAGATAAGGTCTTCTGTACACGTCTCCATGTTCAGTATAGATTGGACACCAGATAAGGTCTTCTGTACACGTCTCCATGTTCAGTATAGACTGGACACCAGATAAGGTCTTCTGTACACGTCTCCATGTTCAGTATAGATTGGACACCACATAAGATCTTCTGTACACGTCTCCATGTTCAGTATAGATTGGACACCAGATAAGGTCTTCTGTACACGTCTCCATGTTCAGTATAGATTGGACACCAGATAAAGTCTTCTGTACACGTCTCCATGTTCAGTATAGATTGGACACCAGATAAGGTCTTCTGTACACGTCTCCATGTTCAGTATAGATTGGACACCAGATAAGATCTTCTGTACACGTCTCCATGTTCAGTATAGATTGGACACCAGATAAGGTCTTCTGTACACGTCTCCATGTTCAGTATAGATTGGACACCAGATAAGGTCTTCTGTACACGTCTCCATGTTCAGTATAGATTGGACACCAGATAAGGTCTTCTGTACACGTCTTCCATGTTCAGTATAGATTGGACACCAGATAAGGTCTTCTGTACACGTCTTCCATGTTCAGTATAGACTGGACACCAGATAAGGTCTTCTGTACACATCTTCCATGTTCAGTATAGACTGGACACCAGATAAGGTCTTCTGTACACGTCTTCCATGTTCAGTATAGACTGGACACCAGATAAGGTCTTCTGTACACATCTTCCATGTTCAGTATAGATTGGACACCAGATAAGGTCTTCTGTACACGTCTCCATGTTCAGTATAGATTGGACACCAGATAAGGTCTTCTGTACACGTCTTCCATGTTCAGTATAGACTGGACACCAGATAAGGTCTTCTGTACACATCTTCCATGTTCAGTATAGATTGGACACCAGATAAGGTCTTCTGTACACGTCTCCATGTTCAGTATAGATTGGACACCAGATAAGGTCTTCTGTACACGTCTCCATGTTCAGTATAGACTGGACACCAGATAAGGTCTTCTGTACACGTCTCCATGTTCAGTATAGATTGGACACCACATAAGATCTTCTGTACACGTCTCCATGTTCAGTATAGATTGGACACCAGATAAGGTCTTCTGTACACGTCTCCATGTTCAGTATAGACTGGACACCAGATAAGGTCTGCTGTAAACGTCTTCCATGTTCAGTATAGATTGGACACCAGATAAGGTCTTCTGTACAAGTCTCCATGTTCAGTATAGACTGGACACCAGATAAGATCTTCTGTACACGTCTCCATGTTCAGTATAGATTGGACACCAGATAAGGTCTTCTGTACACGTCTCCATGTTCAGTATAGATTGGACACCAGATAAGGTCTTCTGTACACGTCTCCATGTTCAGTATAGACTGGACACCAGATAAGATCTTCTGTACACGTCTTCCATATTCAGTATAGACTGGACACCAGATAAGGTCTTCTGTACACGTCTTCCATGTTCAGTATAGATTGGACACCAGATAAGATCTTCTGTACACGTCTCCATGTTCAGTATAGATTGGACACCAGATAAGGTCTTCTGTACACGTTTCTATGTTCAGTATATACTGGACACCAGATAAGGTCTTCTGTACACGTCTCCATGTTCAGTATAGACTGGACACCAGATAAGGTCTTCTGTACACGTCTCCATGTTCAGTATAGATTGGACACCAGATAAGGTCTTCTGTACACGTCTCCGTGTTCAGTATAGACTGGACACCAGATAAGGTCTTCTGTACACGTCTCCATGTTCAGTATAGACTGGACACCAGATAAGGTCTTCTGTACACGTCTTCCATGTTCAGTATAGATTGGACACCAGATAAGGTCTTCTGTACACGTCTCCATGTTCAGTATAGACTGGACACCAGATAAGGTCTTCTGTACACGTCTCCATGTTCAGTATAGATTGGACACCAGATAAGATTTTCTGTACACGTCTCCATGTTCAGTATAGATTGGACACCAGATAAGGTCTTCTGTACACGTCTCCGTGTTCAGTATAGACTGGACACCAGATAAGGTCTTCTGTACACGTCTTCCATGTTCAGTATAGATTGGACACCAGATAAGGTCTTCTGTACACGTCTCCATGTTCAGTATAGACTGGACACCAGATAAGGTCTTCTGTACACGTCTTCCATGTTCAGTATAGATTGGACACCAGATAAGGTCTTCTGTACACGTCTCCATGTTCAGTATAGACTGGACACCAGATAAGGTCTTCTGTACACGTCTCCATGTTCAGTATAGATTGGACACCAGATAAGGTCTTCTGTACACGTCTCCATGTTCAGTATAGATTGGACACCAGATAAGGTCTTCTGTACACGTCTCCATGTTCAGTATAGATTGGACACCAGATAAGGTCTTCTGTACACGTCTCCATGTTCAGTATAGACTGGACACCAGATAAGATTTTCTGTACACGTCTCCATGTTCAGTATAGATTGGACACCAGATAAGGTCTTCTGTACACGTCTCCATGTTCAGTATAGACTGGACACCAGATAAGATTTTCTGTACACGTCTCCATGTTCAGTATAGATTGGACACCAGATAAGGTCCTCTGTACACATCTCCATGTTCAGTATATACTGGACACCAGATAAGGTCTTCTGTACACATCTCCATGTTCAATATAGACTGGACACCAGATAAGGTCTTCTGTACACGTCTCCATGTTCAGTATAGACTGGACACCAGATAAGGTCTTCTGTACACGTCTCCATGTTCAGTATAGATTGGACACCAGATAAGGTCTTCTGTACACGTCTCCATGTTCAGTATAGATTGGACACCAGATAAGGTCTTCTGTACACGTCTCCATGTTCAGTATAGACTGGACACCAGATAAGGTCTTCTGTACACGTCTCCATGTTCAGTATAGATTGGACACCAGATAAGGTCTTCTGTACACGTCTCCATGTTCAGTATAGATTGGACACCAGATAAGGTCTTCTGTACACGTCTCCATGTTCAGTATAGACTGGACACCAGATAAGGTCTTCTGTACACGTCTCCATGTTCAGTATAGACGGGACACCAGATAAGGTCTTCTGTACACGTCTCCATGTTCAGTATAGACTGGACACCAGATAAGGTCTTCTGTACACGTCTCCATGTTCAGTATAGATTGGATACCAGATAAGGTCTGTTGTACACGTCTCCATGTTCATTATAGACCGGACACCAGATAAGATCTTCTGTACACGTCTCCATGTTCAGTATAGATTGGACACCAGATAAGGTCTTCTGTACACGTCTCCATGTTCAGTATAGACTGGACACCAGATAAGGTCTTCTGTACACGTCTCCATGTTCAGTATAGATTGGACACCAGATAAGGTCTTCTGTACACGTCTCCATGTTCAGTATAGATTGGACACCAGATAAGGTCTTCTGTACACGTCTCCATGTTCAGTATAGACTGGACACCAGATAAGGTCTTCTGTACACGTCTCCATGTTCAGTATAGATTGGACACCAGATAAGGTCTTCTGTACACGTCTCCATGTTCAGTATAGACGGGACACCAGATAAGGTCTTCTGTACACGTCTCCATGTTCAGTATAGACTGGACACCAGATAAGGTCTTCTGTTCAAGTCTCCATGTTCAGTATAGATTGGACACCAGATAAGATCTTCTGTACACGTCTCCATGTTCAGTATAGATTGGACACCAGATAAGGTCTTCTGTACACGTCTCCATGTTCAGTATAGATTGGACACCAGATAAGGTCTTCTGTACATGTCTCCATGTTCAGTATAGATTGGACACCAGATAAGGTCTTCTGTACAAGTCTCCATGTTCAGTATAGATTGGATACCAGATAAGGTCTGTTGTACACGTCTCCATGTTCATTATAGACCGGACACCAGATAAGATCTTCTGTACACGTCTTCCATGTTCAGTATAGATTGGACACCAGATAAGATCTTCTGTACACGTCTTCCATGTTCAGTATAGATTGGACACCAGATAAGGTCTTCTGTACACGTCTTCCATGTTCAGTATAGATTGGACACCAGATAAGATCTTCTGTACACGTCTTCCATGTTCACTATAGATTGGACACCAGATAAGGTCTTCTGTACACGTCTTCCATGTTCAGTATAGATTGGACACCAGATAAGGTCTTCTGTACACGTCTCCATGTTCAGTATAGATTGGACACCAGATAAGGTCTTCTGTACACGTCTTCCATGTTCAGTATAGATTGGACACCAGATAAGGTCTTCTGTACACGTCTCCATGTTCAGTATAGATTGGACACCAGATAAGGTCTTCTGTACACGTCTTCCATGTTCAGTATAGATTGGACACCAGATAAGGTCTTCTGTACACGTCTCCATGTTCAGGAAAACTTTCAGGAATTAAGTAGATGCTGCACATTGTGGTTTATGAATGAAGTCTGATGAGATTATAAATGTCTCTCAGGATAGTGAAGCCACACATTAACTTTGGTACCAAAGCCCAGTCCGGATTTCTAATTTAAATTGTTTTTCAGTACGCAGAAATGAATACAGTAGGAATTCTCCAAAGTCTCAGGCGACTTCGGCCAGAAGAGCTTTGGCTCCACAGAGCCAATACATTTTAGTGCTGTACGGAAACAGCTTTTAAATCGAAGTATTTGAATTGACTTTGGATCTATGATCTGAAGGTCGATTCACTGAAGCCTAATATAGACCACACCAGAAACCTGGTAAAGGTATGTCGGCAGATGTAAAATTGTTAAGTGTCAGATGACCAGGTTTTGGAGCAGCAGATCCACACAACTTTATGACGGTAATCATATTGGAAAGTGTTTTTTAATATAGCGTGTACTTTATAGTCATAATGGAAGCCGTGTGATAAATTGTAACATCTCACAGATCTGGAACCGTTACATTGACACACGACTCGGAGCCTAATTTCAGGCCTGTCATTCAAAAGAGCCGAAACCTCAGACCCGGAGCGGCCGGAGATCCGGTGGCAGTTGAGTTTCTGTGAAATAGAGACTGGAAGAACATGTTCTAGAAAGGAGAGCACCTCAGCCTTTACTCTGCCTTCACTTAGCATACCTTGAACCAGATTTATTTTATTGGAAATAACTGGAAGGACAAGCTTTTAAAGTAGATAAGATCACCTTGAAAAGCCTTACATAACCCCCCACCCCACACCCCCTCCCCCGACATCTGCTACACTCTCAAGAATACAGAGAAAATGGTCTCAATAAAATGTGACTTCTCACCTTGTAAATTTCTCAGACGAGTTCACCCAGTCCGGCTACAGAATGCTCTCATCCATCACCCCATCACCTATGTATCATCACATGTATGTCACGGTATCGGGCATCACCAGTCGCCCTCTTGTCATATTTCATCTATTATATGGTGATTAATATATTTTTCAGCGCTGTATACAGATTGTCGTCACTCACATCAGTCTCCATCAAGGCTAATGTCTTCTCATATTATAGTATATATTGATACATTTGTATCATTGGTTACTATATATGTTACCTTTTGTATCATTACTATTTGCCATTGTCTAACAATTATTTGGTATATTTTACTGCTGTAAGTGGTGGGGAATCTATTAGTGACCTAGGAGTACTTTATGTTTTTGCTCAGGCTGTTGCTTAAAAGGCAATAACAAGTTATCGCATTGGCACAAGCTCTCTTGGTTTACTAGCCAGGAGTTCCACCGTCGGTCCATGGGTGGACACAGACAATTGAGGGTCCATGTGCAAGTTTGTGGGCCCTTTACCCCAGCATACCTCTTTTATTGGTGGGATAACCTTTATTGCCCCTGCAGTGATGGGTAACCTCCCTGGTGGTCTAACATCTACGCTTTTCTATGGCAGTAAAGGTGATAATGGCAACATCCCTGGTGGACTGGGGCAGTGAAGGGGTTAATAGTACCATCCTTTGGAGTTAGGTAATGATAATATCCCTGGTGAAAATATGCAGTGAATACATGAATAATAGCACAATGGTCAAGGGTAGTAATGGGGTTAATGTTAACATCCCTGGTGGACTGGGGCAGTGAAGGGGCTAATAGTGTCATCCCATGTGGGTTAGGTAAGTAAAAGAGTAAATGATAACATCCCTGGTGAAACAGGAGTCAATAATAACACCCCTAATGGTCTAGAGTAGTGAATGAGCTATTAATAATAACACCCCTGGTGGTCTAGAGCAGTGAAGGAGTCAATAATACCATTCCTGGTGGTCTAGAGCAGTGAAGGAGTCAATAATACCATTCCTGGTGGTCTAGAGCAGGCAGTGAATGAGCTATTAATAATAACACCCCTGGTGGTCTAGAGCAGTGAAAGACTTAATAATAACACCCCTGGTGGTCTATAGCAGTGAAGGGATCAATAATACCATCCTTGGTGGTCTATAGCAGTGAAGGGGTCAATAATACCATCCTTGGTGGTCTAGGGCAGTGAAGGAGTCAATAATAACATCCTTGGTGGTCTAGGGCAGTGAAGGAGTTAATAATAACACCCCTGGTTGTCTAGGGCAGTGAAGGAGTTAATAATAGCACCCCAGGTGGTCTAGAGCAGTGAAGGAGTCAATAATAACATCCTTGGTGGTCTATAGCAGTGAAGGGGTCAATAATACCATCCTTGGTGGTCTAGAGCAGTGAAGGAGTCAATAATACCATTCCTGGTGGTCTAGAGCAGTGAAGGAGTCAATAATACCATTCCTGGTGGTCTAGAGCAGGCAGTGAATGAGCTATTAATAATAACACCCCTGGTGGTCTAGAGCAGTGAAGGAGTTAATAATAACACCCCTGATGGTCTATAGCAGTGAAGGGGTCAATAATACCATCCTTGGTTGTCTAGAGTAGTGAAGGAGTCAATAATAACATCCTTGGTGGTCTAGGGCAGTGAAGGAGTTAATAATAACACCCCTGGTGGTCTAGAGCAGTGAAGGAGTTAATAATAACATCCTTGGTGGTCTAGGGCAGAGAAGGAGTTAATAATAACACCCCTGGTGGTCTGGAGCAGTGAAGGAGTCAATAATAACATCCTTGGTGGTCTGGAGCAGTGAAGGAGTCAATAATAACATCCTTGGTGGTATAGAGCAGAGAAGGAGTTAATAATAACACCCCTGGTGGTCTATAGCAGTGAAGGGGTCAATAATACCATCCTTGGTGGTCTAGGGCAGTGAAGGAGTTAATAATAACACCCCTGGTGGTCTAGGGCAGTGAAGGAGTTAATAATAAGACTCCTGGTGGTCTAGGGCAGTGAAGGAGTTAATAATAACACTCCTGGTGGTCTGGAGCAGTGAAGGAGTCAATAACATCCTTGGTGGTCTAGGGCAGTGAAGGAGTTAATAATAACACCCCTGGAGGTCTGTTAAGTTCTTATAGACAGAGATTACATTACCAGCTATCAGCCAATCTCAGAGCAGCTCAGACATTCATAGAGATTCAGTGATTGGCCACTTGAACAATGAATTATTGAGAATTGAGTTAGGAGAGACCCATGGAGAGTTTGAGCAGTGAGCGAAAGAAGTAGGACATTTGCTTTAAAACCCCTGTGACCACAGTGGGGCCCCTGACCAACTGGGCCCCTGTGCAGCTGAACAGGCTATATGTGCACCCCTTAATGGTGCCACAGACAACTGCCTACTCTGCCCACCCCTGGTCTCAGCCCTGCTACATGCAGTCTTCATATAAAAACTTGTTTCTAGGTGAGTTTGTTATGGTTTTCAGGATATGGGATTTTTTTCTTATCTTTTTCTTACCTCTTATCATAGTATTTCTGAGCCTGAGGAGGGGTGGGGGAGGTAAGACTTTGTTGCCTATAAAACATGAAAGTTTGGAATCTTATGTAAGAATTTCACAACGATCCTTTGTTGCAACATTTGTATCACAATTTATTGTGGGTGGGGAGGTGACTTTACTAGTGCAGGTGCCAGGTCACTCATTGAGTTCGCTGTGGGCCCAGGGGATTGAATCTGCACAGAGATAAATGATATTTTTAGGATTTCTTCTGGATCCTTTGATTCCAGCTCCTAATAGAACTTATTTCACCATAATGCAGACAAGAATAGGAGATGTTCTATATCTTCTGCAGATGCAACGGAACGGACATACAGATGCGGACATTATGTGGTGTGCATGAGTCCTAAGGCTGTATTCATAGTAAAAAAATCAGAAGTTAAAACCAGATAAACTGTCCGTTTTTCATGGCCATTTTACGTCCTCGTTTGCATCTATTTTCTGTCCATCTATCAGTTTTACATCTGTTTTTAAAGTTGTTAAAAACTCAGATAAAAAAAAATGTGAATTTCCTTGCCTTTTTTTTTAATCCCAACCCCTGCATTGCCCTCAGGATATATAAGGCCCCTATGGTGCCCCTAGTATAAATAATGGCCCCCTTAGTGCCCCCAGTATAATTATTTTGCCCCCATAGCACCCTCAGTATTAATATATTGCCCCCAGCATATATTCTCCCACTTTTCCCTTTCCCCCACCTACAATAGTGTGCACAAGTAAAAAAAAAAACCCTCCCCACAGGCTCCTCAGGAACACTTGCTCTGGAGGCAGCAGGACCTGACGCTCCCTGTGTCATGACATCATGTGATCACTCTGAGAGCGTCAGGTCCTGCTCCCTCCAGTGCAGAGTGAGTGTTCCCGGCTTTCCTGTGGGGAGGTTTTTTGTGTTTTTTTTACTCCCTGAAAGATCCTCATGTACCAGCCGTTAGACGGGTGCACTTCAGTGTAAACAGACATTAATACTGGGCCCATTGATTTCAATGGGGTCCGTCTGGCCGTGAAAACAGGCAAAAACAGGACATGTCCTATTTTTGGAAGGACGAATAAAAAAGGCAATGTGAATAGCCCCATAGACTGTAAAAATGGTTCTGAAAATGGCCGTGTGATGTCCATTAAAAAAACAGCTGTCACACGGCCATGTTTCACTTTAGTGTGAAAGTTCCCTAAAGCTACGGCTGGTGCACATGTCGTACGCATCAGAACAAATGAGGCATGAGGTACAGAGGCACATAAAATATTTAGAGCACTTCGGTAATGTCCTGCTCCAGTTGGAAAGCTGCCTGTAAATTTCTAGATAAACCCTCATTAAACGTTCATCTGTACAAGAAGTGCAGTAATTGTCGGTGTCACCAGTCACCTCCGTCAGCGGTGGATACAGCAAGATGGAAGAGCTGAACCCTTACCCTGCAGACCAGGAGAGGCCAGGGGTGCAGCCAGAGGGGAGCTAGAGGGACACAGGCCATGAAGGGGGCTAAACCAGTCAACAGAGTCATGTCAGCCAGAGCAGAGACCCTCCAAATGAACGAGACAGCCGTCTGTAGACGGCTCTTGCAGGCTCTTGAGAGCGGGGTACTGGTTGGCTGGAAACCTTGGATGCAGCTCAGGGGGAACTGGTTCTTGTTAAAAAAAAAAAGGTCCAGTAGGATTTGGGAGATTTAAGTCAATTTCCTATTAAAAGAAATATGCAAATTAGTGCATGTCACCCAAACCAAAAGAACCCTAAAATAGCTGTCTACAGATGGGGCAGTCTTACATTTGGGGGACTTCTTATTTGGCAGGCATGAGCTAATTTGCACAATTTGTCCCATGAGCATTGCCTGACAATAAGTCCATGTTCACTGTTGGCTTTCTTCAGTGACAACCAGTAGGTCTCCTGGACCCTGCATGAAGGGAAGCCTCTGAGGGACCTCTCTACAAGGTAGACATGACAGGCTCTTCCTCCATTTGGGTTGGTGCGTTCGTTGAACCCATTTGTTCCTGATGTCCACATCTGTCCTTAATGTAGCTAATTAAACCAGAGGTAAGTGCTGTGAAGACGTGATTAGCGTCTTCAAGGTTTCCTCGCCAGACGCTGGAGAACATTGGTTACTTTTTAACTTCAGTTTATGACTTTTTGAAGGTTTGATAGAAGTGTAATCCCCATCGCCTGTAACCGTCTGCACGTGGGGACGTCCATAACCCGTGTTTACTAGGAATAAAATAGAAGATAAGACACGGTGGATTGTTTTACTGGTGAGCTTGACTGGGATTTGCAGTAATTATAGAACCTGGAGAGCTGAGGAGGAGAATGTCTCATGGACGACTCCATTCCATGCAGCGATGGAGGCTGATACCGCAGCCACAATAAAGAGCTGTTTTATAGCGGTGAATATAAAGTTGGGGACATGATGTTCCAGACTGAAGATGGAGCTGTCACAAGACCGTCACGAGAGCATCAATACCTTCACCCAACTCCACCTCAGACCTTCTGACCTACAGAGACTTGTGGACAGTGAGAGCAGAGAGTGTCCATTCAGGGATGGTTACATGGCACCCTGTGCGATAAGTCTTTTTGGCGCCCTCACCCCCCCCCACACACACACACCCTCCCAACACATCACCACAACCATGCACGACCATCCCTCGATTCACCATTATGGGACTTTCAAAAATAGCTGAGCACTGGTTATTTTCAAAAGTTCCATAGCAGTGAATAGAGAGGACACTGTGGGCAGGGAAGTAGTGGTGCCATACCAAGCTAATTAAAGGAATACAGCACCAGAACCAAGCTAATTAAAGGAATACAGCACCAGAACCAAGCTCATCACATAAATACAGCACCAGAACCAAGCTCATAACATGAATACAGTACCAGAACCAAGCTCATCACATAAATATAGCACCAGAACCAAGCTCATCACATGAAAAAAGCACCAGAACCAAGCTCATCACATAAATACAGCACCAGAACCAAGCTCATCACATACATACAGCATCAGAACCAAGCTCATCACATGAATAAAGCACCAGAACCAAGCTCATCACATGAATAAAGCACCAGAACCAAGCTCATCATATAAATACAGCACCAGAACCAAGCTCATCACATAAATACAGCACCAGAACCAAGCTAGTTAAAGGAATACAGCACCAGAAACAAGCTCATCATATAAATATAGCACCAGAACCAAGCTCATCACATGAATACAGTACCAGAACCAAGCTCATCATATAAATATAGCACCAGAACCAAGCTCATCACATGAATAAAGCACCAGAACCAAGCTCATCACATAAATAAAGCACCAGAACCAAGGTCATAACATACATACAGCACCAGAACCAAGCTCATCATATGAATAAATCACCAGAACCACGCTCATCATATGAATAAATCACCAGAACCAAGCTCATCACAGGAATAAAGCACCAGAAACAAGCTCATCACAGGAATAAAGCACCAGAAACAAGCTCATCACATGAATACAGCACCAGAACCAAGCTCATCACATAAATACAGCACCAGAACCAATCTCATCACATGAATACAGCACCATAACCAATCTCATCACATGAATACAGCACCAGAACCAAGCTCATCACATGAATACAGCACCATAACCAATCTCATCACATGAATACAGCACCAGAACCAAGCTCATCACATGAATACAGCACCAGAACCAATCTCATCACATGAATACAGCACCAGAACCAAGCTCATCACATGAATACAGTACCAGAACCAAGCTCATCATATAAATATAGCACCAGAACCAAGATTATCACATGAATAAAGCACCAGAACCAAGCTCATCACATAAATAAAGCACCAGAACCAAGGTCATAACATACATACAGCACCAGAAACAAGCTCATCATATGAAAAAATCACCAGAACCAAGCTCATCATATGAATAAATCACCAGAACCAAGCTCATCACATAAATACAGCACCAGAAACAAGCTCATCACAGGAATAAAGCACCAGAAACAAGCTCATCACATGAATACAGCACCAGAACCAAGCTCATCACATAAATACAGCACCAGAACCAATCTCATCACATGAATACAGCACCAGAACCAATCTCATCACATGAATACAGCACCAGAACCAAGCTCATCACATGAATACAGCACCAGAACCAAGCTCATCACATAAATACAGCACCAGAACCAAGCTCATCACATGAATACATCACCAGAACCAAGCTAATCACAGGAATACAGCACCAGAACCAAGCTCATCACATGAATACAGCACCAGAACCAATCTCATCACATGAATACAGCACCAGAACCAAGCTAATCACATGAATACAGCACCAGAACCAAGCTCATCACATAAATACAGCACCAGAACCAATCTCATCACATGAATACATCACCAGAACCAATCTCATCACATGAATACAGCACCATAACCAATCTCATCACATGAATACAGCACCATAACCAATCTCATCACATGAATACATCACCAGAACCAAGCTCATCACAGGAATACAGCACCAGAACCAAGCTCATCACATAAATACAGCACCAGAACCAAGCTAGTTAAAGGAATACAGCACCAGAAAAAAGCTCATTACACAAATACAGCACCAGAACCAAGCTCATCACATGAATACAGTACCAGAACCAAGCTCATCACATAAATATAGCACCAGAACCAAGCTCATCACATGAATAAAGCACCAGAACCAAGCTCATCACATAAATACAGCACCAGAACCAAGCTCATAACATACATACAGCACCAGAACCAAGCTCATCATATGAATAAATCACCAGAACCAAGCTCGTCAAATAAATACAGCACCAGAACCAATCTCATCACAGGAATGCAGCACCAGAACAGATTAGCCTTTGACATATCAATATGTGAAACTACAGGTCCCAGCATGGCCTGACTATGTGTACAGGTATGCTGGGAGTGGAAGTTTCACCAAGGAGTATGCCACCACCCATCATCACGCTGTAGACCATACAAATCACTACAGCACTCATCAGACAGTTAGTGGTGGGATAAACATTTAGTGATGTTTCCTCCTGAGTTCTTTTCTTTCCTCGTCTTTCCATCTGGTTCAGACACCATAATGACTTCTCTCGGTAACCTATGTACTAACACAAGATCATGTTCTGTGCCCCCTATAGTGTGCCTCATGTTCTGTACCCTCTATAGTGTGCCTCATGTTCTGTGCCCCCTATAGTGTGCCTCATGTTCTGTACCCTCTATAGTGTGCTTCATGTTCTGTACCCTCTATAGTGTGCCTCATGTTCTGTACCCTCTATAGTGTGCCTCATGTTCTGTACCCTCTATAGTGTGCCTCATGTTCTGTACCCCCTATAGTGTGCCTCATGTTCTGCACCCCCTATAGTGTGCCTCATGTTCTGTACCCCTATAGTGTGCCTCATGTTCTGTACCCTCTATAGTGTGCCTCATGTTCTGTACCCTCTATAGTGTGCCTCATGTTCTGTACCCCTATAGTGTGCCTCATGTTCTGCACCCCCTATAGTGTGCCTCATGTTCTGTACCCCCTATAGTGTGCCTCATGTTGTGTGCCCCCTATAGTGTGCCTCATGTTCTGTAACCTCTATAGTGTGCCTCATGTTGTGTGCCCCCTATAGTGTGCCTCATGTTCTGTACCCTCTATAGTGTGCCTCAAGTTCTGTGCCCCCTATAGTGTGCCTCATGTTCTGTACCCCCTATAGTGTGCCTCATGTTCTGCACCCCCTATAGTGTGCCTCATGTTCTGTACCCCTAAAGTGTGCCTCATGTTCTGTACCCCCTATAGTGTGCCTCATGTTCTGTACCCCCTATACTGTGCCTCATGTTCTGTGCCTCCTATAGTGTGCCTCATGTTCTGTGCCTCCTATAGTGTGCCTCATGTTCTGTACCCCCTATAGTGTGCCTCATTCTGTGCCCTTAGTTGCCTCATGTTGTACCCTCTATAGTGTGCCTCATGTTTCTGTACCCTCTATAGTGTGCCTCATGTTCTGTACCCTCTATAGTGTGCCTCATGTTCTGTGCCCCCTATAGTGTGCCTCATGTTCTGTGCCCCCTATAGTGTGCCTCATGTTCTGTACCCTCTATAGTGTGCCTCATGTTCTGTACCCTCTATAGTGTGCCTCATGTTCTGCACCCCCTACAGTGTGCCTCATGTTCTGTACCTCCTATAGTGTGCCTCATGTTCTGTGCCCCCTATAGTGTGCCTCATGTTCTGTACCTCCTATAGTGTGCCTCATGTTCTGTGTCTCCTATAGTGTGCCTCATGTTCTGTGCCCCATATAGTGTGCCTCATGTTCTGTACCCTCTATAGTGTGCCTCATGTTCTGTGCCTCCTATAGTGTGCCTCATGTTCTGTGCCTCCTATACTGTGCCTTATGTTCTGTGCCCCCTATAGTGTGCCTCATGTTCTGTGTCTCCTATAGTGTGCCTCATGTTCTGTACCTCCTATAGTGTGCCTCATGTTCTGTGCCCCCTATAGTGTGCCTCATGTTCTGTACCTCCTATAGTGTGCCTCATGTTCTGTGTCTCCTATAGTGTGCCTCATGTTCTGTGCCCCCTATAGTGTGCCTCATGTTCTGTACCTCCTATAGTGTGCCTCATGTTCTGTGTCTCCTATAGTGTGCCTCATGTTCTGTGCCCCATATAGTGTGCCTCATGTTCTGTACCCTCTATAGTGTGCCTCATGTTCTGTGCCTCCTATAGTGTGCCTCATGTTCTGTACCCTCTATAGTGTGCCTCATGTTCTGTGCCCCCTATAGTGTGCCTCATGTTCTGTGCCTCCTATACTGTGCCTCATCTTCTGTGCCCCCTATAGTGTGGCTCATGTTCTGTACCCTCTATAGTGTGCCTCATGTTCTGTACCCTCTATAGTGTGCCTCATGTTCTGTGTCTCCTATAGTGTGCCTCATGTTCTGTGCCCCCTATAGTTTGCCTCATGTTCTGTACCCCCTATAGTGTGCCTCATGTTCTGTACCCCCTATAGTGTGCCTCATGTCCTGTGTCTCCTATAGTGTGCCTCATGTTCTGTGCCCCCTATAGTGTGCCTCATGTTCTGTGCCCCCTATAGTGTGCCTCATGTTCTGTGCCCCCTATAGTGTGCCTCATGTTCTGTGCCCCCTATAGTGTGCCTCATGTTCTGTGTCTCCTATAGTGTGCCTCATGTTCTGTGCCCCCTATAGTGTGCCTCATGTTCTGTACCCTCTATAGTGTGCCTCATGTTCTGCACCCCCTACAGTGTGCCTCATGTTCTGTACCTCCTATAGTGTGCCTCATGTTCTGTGTCTCCTATAGTGTGCCTCATGTTCTGTGCCCCATATAGTGTGCCTCATGTTCTGTACCCTCTATAGTGTGCCTCATGTTCTGTGCCTCCTATAGTGTGCCTCATGTTCTGTGCCTCCTATACTGTGCCTTATGTTCTGTGCCCCCTATAGTGTGCCTCATGTTCTGTGCCTCCTATACTGTGCCTCATGTTCTGTGCCCCCTATAGTGTGGCTCATGTTCTGTACCCTCTATAGTGAGCCTCATGTTCTGTACCTTCTATAGTGTGCCTCATGTTCTGTGTCTCCTATAGTGTGCCTCATGTTCTGTGCCCCCTATAGTGTGCCTCATATTCTGTGCCCCCTATAGTGTGGCTCATGTTCTGTACCCTCTATAGTGAGCCTCATGTTCTGTACCCTCTATAGTGTGCCTCATGTTCTGTGTCTCCTATAGTGTGCCTCATGTTCTGTGCCCCCTATAGTTTGCCTCATGTTCTGTACCCCCTATAGTGTGCCTCATGTTCTGTACCCCCTATAGTGTGCCTCATGTCCTGTGTCTCCTATAGTGTGCCTCATGTTCTGTGCCCCCTATAGTGTGCCTCATGTTCTGTGTCTCCTATAGTGTGCCTCATGTTCTGTGCCCCCTATAGTGTGCCTCATGTTCTGTGCCCCTATAGTGTGCCTCATGTTCTGTGCCCCCTATAGTGTGCCTCATGTTCTGTACCCTCTATAGTGTGCCTCATCTTCTGTGCCCCCTATAGTGTGCCTAATGGTCTGTATCCCCTATACTGTGCCTCATGTTCTGTACCCCCTATAGTGTGCCTCATGTTCTGTACCCCCTATAGTGTGCCTCATGTTCTGTGCCCCCTATAGTGTGCCTCATGTTCTGTACCCCCTATAGTGTGCCTCATATCCTGTGTCTCCTATAGTGTGCCTCATGTTCTGTGCCCCCTATAGTGTGCCTCATGTTCTGTGCCCCCTATAGTGTGCCTCATGTTCTGTGCCCCCTATAGTGTGCCTCATGTTCTGTACCCCCTATAGTGTGCCTCATGTTCTGTACCCTCTATAGTGTGCCTCATGTTCTGTGCCTCCTATAGTGTGCCTCATGTTCTGTGTCTCCTATAGTGTGCCTCATGTTCTGTGCCCCCTATAGTGTGCCTCATGTTCTGTCTCCTATAGTGTGCCTCATGTTCTGCACCCCCTACAGTGTGCCTCATGTTCTGCACCCCCTACAGTGTGCCTCATGTTCTGTACCTCCTATAGTGTGCCTCATGTTCTGTACCCCCTATAGTGTGCCTCATATTCTGTGTCTCCTATAGTGTGCCTCATGTTCTGTACCCTGTATAGTGTGCCTCATGTTCTGTGCCCTCTATAGTGTGCCTCATATTCTGTGTCTCCTATAGTGTGCCTCATGTTCTGTACCCTGTATAGTGTGCCTCATGTTCTGTACCCTCTATAGTGTGCCTCATGTTCTGTGCCCTCTATAGTGTGCCTCATGTTCTGTACCTCCTATAGTGTGCCTCGTGTTCTGTACCCTCTATAGTGTGCCTCATGTTCTGTACCCTCTATAGTGTGCCTCATGTTCTGTGCCCTCTATAGTGTGCCTCATGTTCTGTACCTCCTATAGTGTGCCTCATGTTCTGTACCCCCTATAGTGTGCCTCATATTCTGTGTCTCCTATAGTGTGCCTCATATTCTGTACCCCCTATAGTGTGCCTCATATTCTGTGCCCCCTATAGTTTGCCTCATGTTCTGTACCCTCTATAGTGTGCCTCATGTCCTGTGTCTCCTATAGTGTGCCTCATGTTCTGTGCCCCCTATAGTGTGCCTCATGTCCTGTGTCTCCTATAGTGTGCCTCATGTTCTGTGCCCCCTATAGTGTGCCTCATGTCCTGTGTCTCCTATAGTGTGCCTCATGTTCTGTGCCCCCTATAGTGTGCCTCATGTTCTGTGCCTCCTATACTGTGCCTCATCTTCTGTGCCCCCTATAGTGTGGCTCATGTTTTGTACCCCCTATAGTGTGCCTCATGTTCTGTGCCCCCTATAGTGTGCCTCATGTTCTGTGCCCCCTATAGTGTGCCTCATGTTCTGTGCCTCCTATACTGTGCCTCATGTTCTGTGTCTCCTATAGTGTGCCTCATGTTCTGTGCCCCCTATAGTGTGCCTCATGTTCTGTACCCTCTATAGTGTGCCTCATGTTCTGTACCCCCTATAGTGTGCCTCATCTTCTGTGCCCCCTATAGTGTGCCTCATGTTCTGTGCCCCCTATAGTGTGCCTCATGTTCTGTACCCCCTATAGTGTGCCTCATGTCCTGTGTCTCCTATAGTGTGCCTCATGTTCTGTGCCCCCTATAGTGTGCCTCATGTTCTGTGCCCCCTATAGTGTGCCTCATGTTCTGTGCCCCCTATAGTGTGCCTCATGTTCTGTACCCTCTATAGTGTGCCTCATGTTCTGTGCCTCCTATAGTGTGCCTCATGTTCTGTGTCTCCTATAGTGTGCCTCATGTTCTGTGCCCCCTATAGTGTGCCTCATGTTCTGTCTCCTATAGTGTGCCTCATGTTCTGCACCCCCTACAGTGTGCCTCATGTTCTGCACCCCCTACAGTGTGCCTCATGTTCTGTACCTCCTATAGTGTGCCTCATGTTCTGTACCCCCTATAGTGTGCCTCATATTCTGTGTCTCCTATAGTGTGCCTCATGTTCTGTACCCTGTATAGTGTGCCTCATGTTCTGTGCCCTCTATAGTGTGCCTCATATTCTGTGTCTCCTATAGTGTGCCTCATGTTCTGTACCCTGTATAGTGTGCCTCATGTTCTGTACCCTCTATAGTGTGCCTCATGTTCTGTGCCCTCTATAGTGTGCCTCATGTTCTGTACCTCCTATAGTGTGCCTCATGTTCTGTACCCCCTATAGTGTGCCTCATATTCTGTGTCTCCTATAGTGTGCCTCATGTTCTGTACCCCCTATAGTGTGCCTCATATTCTGTGCCCCCTATAGTTTGCCTCATGTTCTGTACCCTCTATAGTGTTCCTCATGTCCTGTGTCTCCTATAGTGTGCCTCATGTCCTGTGTCTCCTATAGTGTGCCTCATGTTCTGTGCCCCCTATAGTGTGCCTCATGTTCTGTGCCTCCTATACTGTGCCTCATCTTCTGTGCCCCCTATAGTGTGGCTCATGTTTTGTACCCCCTATAGTGTGCCTCATGTTCTGTGCCCCCTATAGTGTGCCTCATGTTCTGTGCCCCCTATAGTGTGCCTCATGTTCTGTGCCTCCTATACTGTGCCTCATGTTCTGTGTCTCCTATAGTGTGCCTCATGTTCTGTGCCCCCTATAGTGTGCCTCATGTTCTGTACCCTCTATAGTGTGCCTCATGTTCTGTACCCCCTATAGTGTGCCTCATCTTCTGTGCCCCCTATAGTGTGCCTCATGTTCTGTGCCCCCTATAGTGTGCCTCATGTTCTGTGTCTCCTATAGTGTGCCTCATGTTCTGTACCCCCTATAGTGTGCCTCATCTTCTGTGCCCCCTATAGTGTGCCTCATGTTCTGTGTCTCCTATAGTGTGCCTCATGTTATGTACCCCCTATAGTGTGCCTCATGTTCTGTGTCTCCTATAGTGTGCCTCATGTTCTGTACCCCCTATAGTGTGCCTCATGTTCTGTACCCCCTATAGTGTGCCTCATGTTCTGTGTCTCCTATAGTGTGCCTCATGTTCTGTACCCTCTATAGTGTGCCTCATGTTCTGTGCCTCCTATAGTGTGCCTCATGTTCTGTACCCCCTATAGTGTGCCTCATGTTCTGTGTCTCCTATAATGTGCCTCATGTTCTGTACCCTCTATAGTGTGCCTCATGTTCTGTACCCTCTATAGTGTGCCTCATGTTCTGTACCCTCTATAGTGTGCCTCATGTTCTGTACTCCCTATAGTGTGCCTCGTGTTCTGTGCCCCCTATAGTGTGCCTCATGTTCTGTACCCCCATAGTGTGCCTCATGTTCTGTGCCCCCTATAGTGTGCCTCATGTTCTGTACCCTCTATAGTATGCCTCATATTCTGTGCCCCCTATAGTGTGCCTCATGTTCTGTACCCTCTATAGTATGCCTCATGTTCTGTACCCCCTATAGTGTGCCTCATCTTCTGTGCCCCCTATAGTGTGCCTCATGTTCTGTACCCTCTATAGTGTGCCTCATGTTCTGTACCCCCTATAGTGTGCCTCATGTTCTGTGCCCCCTATAGTGTGCCTCATGTTCTGTACCCCCTATAGTGTGCCTCAAGTTCTGTGCCCCCTATAGTGTGCCTCAAGTTCTGTACCCCCTATAGTGTGCCTCATGTTCTGTACCCCCTATAGTGTGCCTCATCTTCTGTGCCCCCTATAGTGTGCCTCATGTTCTGTACCCTCTATAGTGTGCCTCATGTTCTGTACCCCCTATAGTGTGCCTCATGTTCTGTGCCCCCTATAGTGTGCCTCATGTTCTGTGCCCCCTATAGTGTGCCTTGTGTTCTGTGCCCCCTATAGTGTGCCTCATGTTCTGTGCCCCCTATACTGTGCCTCATGTTCTGTGTCTCCTATAGTGTGCCTCATGTTCTGTGCCCCCTATAGTGTGCCTCATGTTCTGTGCCCCCTATAGTGTGCCTCATGTTCTATGTCTCCTATAGTGTGCCTCATTTTCTGTGCCCCCTATAGTGTGCCTCATGTTCTGTGCCCCCTATAGTGTGCCTCATGTTCTGTGCCCCCTATAGTGTGCCTCGTGTTCTGCGCCCCCTATAGTGTGCCTCATGTTCTATGTCTCCTATAGTGTGCCTCATGTTCTGTACCCCCTATAGTTTGCCTCATGTTCTGTACTCCCTATAGTGTGCCTCGTGTTCTGCGCCCCTATAGTGTGCCTCATGTTCTGTACCCCCTATAGTGTGCCTCATGTTCTGTGCCTCATGTTCTGTACCCTCTATAGTGTGCCTCATGTCCTGTGCCTCCTATACTGTGCCTCATGTTCTGTACCCCCTATACTGTGCCTCATGTTCTGTGCCTCCTATACTGTGCCTTGTGTTCTCTACCTCCTATAGTGTGCCTCATGTTCTGTTCCTCCTATAGTGTGCCTCATGTTCTGTACCTCCTATAGTGTGCCTCATGTTCTGTTCCTCCTATAGTGTGCCTCATGTTCTGTTCCTCCTATAGTGTGCCTAATGTTCTGTACCCCCTATAGTTTGCCTCATGTTCTGTGTCTCCTATACTGTGCCTCATGTTCTATACTCCCTATAGTGTGCCTCATGTTCTGTGTCTCCTATAGTGTGCCTCATGTTCTGTGCCTCCTATACTGTGCCTCATGTTCTGTACCCCCTATAGTGTGCCTCATGTTCTGTACCCCCTATAGTGTGCCTCATGTTCTGTGTCTCCTATAGTGTGCCTCATGTTCTGTGTCTCCTATAGTGTGCCTCATGTTCTGTGTCTCCTATAGTGTGCCTCATGTTCTGTGTCTCCTATAGTGTGCCTCATGTTCTGTACCCTCTATAGTGTGCCTCATGTTCTGTGCCTCCTATAGTGTGCCTCATGTTCTGCGCCTCCTATAGTGTGCCTCATGTTCTGTGCCCCCTATAGTGTGCCTCATGTTCTGTACCCCCTATAGTGTGCCTCATCTTCTGTGCCTCCTATACTGTGCCTTGTGTTCTCTACCTCCTATAGTGTGCCTCATGTTCTGTTCCTCCTATAGTTTGCCTCATGTTCTGTGTCTCCTATAGTGTGCCTCATGCTCTGTACCCCCTATAGTGTGCCTCGTGTTCTGTGCCTCCTATATTGTGCCTCATGTTCTGTACCCCCTATAGTGTGCCTCATGTTCTGTGCCTCCTATATTGTGCCTCATGTTCTGTACCCCCTATAGTGTGCCTCATGTTCTGTGTCTCCTATAGTGTGCCTCATCTTCTGTGCCCCCTATAGTGTGCCTCATGTTCTGTTCCCTCTATAGTGTGCCTCATGTTCTGTACCCCCTATAGTGTGCCTCATGTTCTGTACCCCCTATAGTGTGCCTCATGTTCTGTACCCTCTATAGTGTGCCTCATGTTCTGTACCCCCTATAGTGTGCCTCATGTTCTGTACCCCCTATAGTGTGCCTCATGTTCTGTGCCCCCTATAGTGTGCCTCATGTTCTGTGTCTCCTATAGTGTGCCTCATGTTCTGCGCCCCTATAGTGTGCCTCATCTTCTGTGCCCCCTATAGTGTGCCTCATGTTCTGTACCCTCTATAGTGTGCCTCATGTTCTGTGCCCCCTATAGTGTGCCTCATGTTCTGTACCCCTATAGTGTGCCTCATGTTCTGTACCCTCTATAGTGTGCCTCATGTTCTGTGCCCCCTATAGTGTGCCTCATGTTCTGTACCCCCTATAGTGTGCCTCATGTTCTGTACCCCCTATAGTGTGCCTCATGTTCTGTACCCCCTATAGTGTGCCTCATGTTCTGTGTCTCCTATAATGTGCCTCATGTTCTTTGCCTCCTATAGTGTGCCTCATGTTCTGTGCCTCCTATAGTGTGCCTCATGTTCTGTGCCCTCTATAGTGTGCCTCATGTTCTGTGCACTGGTGTGCACTTACCTGACTCCTCCACCACTAGACACAGAGGACCAGTGTGCACTTACCTGACTCCTCCACCACTAGACATAGAGGACCAGTGTGCACTTACCTGACTCCTCCACCACTAGACACAGAGGACTGGTGTGCACTTACCTGACTCCTCCACCACTAGACACAGAGGACTGGTGTGCACTTACCTGACTCCTCCACCACTAGACATAGAGGACCAGTGTGCACTTACCTGACTCCTCCACCACTAGACACAGAGGACCAGTGTGCACTTACCTGACCCCTCCACCACTAGACATAGAGGACCAATGTGCACTTACCTGACTCCTCCACCACTAGACATAGAGGACTGGTGTGCACTTACCTGACTCCTCCACCACTAGACACAGAGGACTGGTGTGCACTTACCTGACTCCTCCACCACTAGACATAGAGGACCAGTGTGCACTTACCTGACTCCTCCACCACTAGACATAGAGGACCAGTGTGCACTTACCTGACTCCTCCACCACTAGACACAGAGGACTGGTGTGCACTTACCTGACTCCTCCACCACTAGACATAGAGGACCAGTGTGCACTTACCTGACTCCTCCACCACTAGACACAGAGGACTGGTGTGCACTTACCTGACTCCTCCACCACTAGACACAGAGGACTGGTGTGCACTTACCTGACTCCTCCACCACTAGACATAGAGGACCAGTGTGCACTTACCTGACTCCTCCACCACTAGACATAGAGGACTGGTGTGCACTTACCTGACTCCTCCACCACTAGACACAGAGGACCAATGTGCACTTACCTGACTCCTCCACCACTAGACATAGAGGACTGGTGTGCACTTACCTGACTCCTCCACCACTAGACATAGAGGACCAGTGTGCACTTACCTGACTCCTCCACCACTAGACACAGAGGACTGGTGTGCACTTACCTGACTCCTCCACCACTGTGCACACTGGTCCTCTGTGTGTAGTGGTGGAGCAGTCAGGTAGGTGCACACTTTTGCAAATCACTGACCGAACACTGACGTGTGAATAAGGGTGCATTCACACAACCATAGTTTTGGTCTGCGTCCGATACGCATTTGTTGCAGATAGGATGTGCACCCATTCATTTGGGTCTGCAAAGAAAGCGGACAGCACCCCATGTATTGTCTGCATCTGTATGTCCGTTCCGCAGCCCTGAGCCCCTGATGTTTTGTCCCAGGCCCCGAATGTCCTGCCTGCCAGATAGATACAAGTCCTCAGGACGGCAATACAATTGAATCTAATGCACTGGAAGAGCTGAAGGACCTGGGATGACATCACAGGTCATGTGATCAGTTCTAAACACAATAGCTGAAAAGGACCTGCGACGATGTCACCATCATGTGACCAGTGCAGGAGAGGACGGCAGTGAAGAGGAGAATTGTGGGGAAGAAGCTGTGGTGAGCTCTGCTACATGATGAGAGGTAAGTGAGGGGAGAGGCAATGCTGGAAGTTGTAGTTATTTAACTAGGACTGTATGTTAGGGCTGAAGGGAGGGAAGTTATTTACATGGGACTGAATTTTGGGGGGTTATGTTATTTACACGGGACTGAATATTCAGGGAGTGATGTTATTTAAATGGAACTGTTTGTTTAAGGTGGCTGGGGGTGATGTTCTTTACAAGAGACTGTATATTGGAGGGGGCAGGAAAGATGGTGTGATGTTATTTACATGGGACTGTTTGTTGAAGGTGGCTGGGGAGGGGGTGATGTTATTTACATGGGACTGTATTTTGATGGGTAATGTTATTTACATGGGACTGAATGTTGAAGGTGTCTAGGGGAGGGAGTGATGCTATTAACATGGGACTGAATATTGGAGGGGGCAGGTGAGATGGTGTGATGTTATTTACATGGGACTGTTTGTTGAGGGCGGCTTGGGAGGGGGTGATGTTATTTACATGGGACTGTATTTTGGAGGGTCAATTTAGAGAACTGAGCCATATGCATTGGGGCTTGGGCCTCGGATCTTTTGAGACCCTAGCATTGCCCCTGCGTAGGTTGACAATGACTTCCTTGTAGCTGGGACCGCGGTGCGATGATCTGCACATTCCTCGTGTGTTAAGCTCTTTCCTATGTATGAGATGGAAGGCGCCGCTCAGGACGGCGCTGGGATCCTGGTCGTCACCTGCATCCAGCAGAAGCTCCAGATTTGATCATCAGTGACAGTTTTTGCAGATTCTTCTCCGTCCCTCAGAATCACCAAATCTTTTTCTGCTTTTGCACTAGGAATAGACAGAACAGGGTATTGTCTCCCGGGGTCACCTCCACTGTAACCCGGTGCCACGTCTGACACCACATCTGAGAGATCAGGAACTAGAGGGGAGTCTGGTGCAGACTGGTGGCGTCAATTAACCCATCAACCAGGGGCAACATGATGGGGGTTGTAATCCCTGATGTTTTCGTGCTGTCGCTATGTACCGTCAGTTGCTATGTGTCGCCCTGCACAGGTACAGACACCGCTGATGAAACGTATTCTCAAGAACATTTTAATTATCAGGAGTGGCACCCGAGAGCGGGAATGAGGGACACCCAGCACCCAGGAGGCGTCCTACAGCGGGACACGTCACTGACTGCTGCAGCCCCAGGATCCATAGACATGTTAACAATATGCAAATAATAAAAAGATGGAAACTAAATATTTAAAACGTCCCAATTTATTCAGCATGGAATATGAGCACCACGTGCAGAAATACCTGCACTAACACGCCTCGCCACGCTGACAATGAGGTAATTAATGGCATCTGGGCACACAAATCATCAAGATCGCTGCTGGCCGCTCCCTTTGCAATTGTCAACCAATGATATCTAAGATGTGCTCGATGGGAGACAAGTCCGGAGACGCCGCTGACAGCACGAGGTACATGAAGCAATAGGAGCAGCACTGGTTCCACCGCCAAATCAACGACACACTAAGATGACTAGAGGGGTCAGGCTGGCGTCCATTATACCGCCCCACACCAATCCCAGATGTAGGACCCGAGCGGCATCACCTTGTGGAGGAAGAGGACAGACCTCCACCCCAGCCTCCTCTGCCCTATGTATGTGATACTGTGTCCTGAGCTGTGTATCTAATCCTATCCGGTGTGATACTGTCTGCTGAGCTGTGTATCTAATCCTATCCAGTGTGATACTGTATAAGATACTGTATCTAATCATATCACGTGTAATACTTTCCACCAAGCTGCTGAATCTAATCCTGTCCTGTGTGATACTGTCTCTGAGCTGTGTATCTAATCTTGTCCTGTGCATCTACTCCTATAATGTGTGATACAGTCTGCTGAGCTGTGTATCTAATCCTATCATGTGTGATACTGTCTGCTGAGCTGTGCATCTAATCCTGTCTTGTGTGATACTGTCTGCTGAGCTGTGTATCTAATCCAATCACCTGTGATACTGTCTGCTGAGCTGTGTATCTAATCCTATCATGTGTGATACTGTCTGCTGAGCTGTGTATCTAATCCTATCATGTGTGATACTGTCTGCTGAGCTGTGTATCTAATCCAATCACCTGTGATACTGTCTGCTCAGACTGTGTATCTAATCTTGTCTTGTGTAATACTGTATTCCGAGCTGTGTATCTAATCCTATCATGTGTGATACTGTCTGCTGAGCTGTGTATCTAATCCAATCACCTGTGATACTGTCTGCTCAGACTGTGTATCTAATCCTATCATGTGTGATACTGTCTGCTGAGCTGTGTATCTAATCCAATCACCTGTTATACTGTCTGCTCAGACTGTGTATCTAATCTTGTCTTGTGTAATACTGTATTCCGAGCTGTGTATCTAATCCTATCATGTGTGATACTGTCTGCTGAGCTGTGTATCTAATCCAATCACCTGTTATACTGTCTGCTCAGACTGTGTATCTAATCTTGTCTTGTGTAATACTGTATTCCGAGCTGTGTATCTAATCCTATCATGTGTGATACTGTCTGCTGAGCTGTGTATCTAATCCAATCACCTGTTATACTGTCTGCTCAGACTGTGTATCTAATCTTGTCTTGTGTAATACTGTATTCCGAGCTGTGTATCTAATCCTATCATGTGTGATACTGTCTGCTGAGCTGTGTATCTAATCCAATCACCTGTGATACTGTCTGCTCAGACTGTGTATCTAATCCTGTCTTGTGTGATACAGTCTTCTGAGCTGTGGATCTAATCTAATCACATGTGATACTAACTACTGAGCAGTGTATCTAATCCTATCCTGTGTGATACTGTCTGCTGAGCTGCTGGATCCACACCCCAGTATCTAAGCCTGAGGCCTGGCTCGGGTGACTCTCAGGGGCCACACAGAGGAGGCGCAGGCCCCAGCCCTGACATTGCACCGAGCTCAGAACTGCCTGCAGCCGGCTTCAGTTTAGATTAGCTTAAATTCCTGAAATAAGTCTTCAGCCGGCCGCAGCCACCGGGGACCGGTTCACCGAGGAGTCGCCAGGACCAAATATCAGCTGCTCCATATCACACCCTAATGGGGGCCCCAATAAACAAACGCATCCAAAAATCTAGACGACCATTGGCCCTAACCTCCAGCATGGGGGGCCCCTGCACCGTGTCATGGTGGATTCCTTTAAGAACAGTCCCTGTTATGAGTCCATGTCACGGCTCAACCACTGCAGGGGGGGGGGGGTGACCACATTGAAGATCCAGGGACCCTCAGGACAACACGTGGACACGCCATACATATACGTCACGAGCCAACTTCTAATATCAGACTGCAAAAAACACTGGCCTTTTTTTCCATTTTTCACTGAAGTGCGCTGTTCGTGTATTCTGCGGAAACAGCACATACCCCATTGAGTTCCATGATTCCGTTCACACATCAGAGACCTGCACTAATTGTGATGAGGACTTAATGCGCCCATTGAAGTCTATGGATCCCTAAATTCACAGACACAACAGGGATGGCATGAAAACGGATAGGAGATTCTCTGGAAATTTGTTTTCAGCTGAGCTGTGTCCGTGGATTACGGATGACACTCAAAGGGTAAAAAAGGACCAAACACCGATCCTTCTCGGACATCTTCACGGATGAAACAAGACTTGAAAATAAAATTCCTCATAGGTTTGCGCTCACATCTCCTCGACTACTGAATAGAAAATTGTTACAAAGTATAATACGGAGATGTCAGTGTATTCATACATTTCCAGGAGGAACAACAGAGGAACAAGACAATGCAACGTTCTGATTAAAGGAGCTCCAGATCAGTATTTTCATAGTGGGTGTCAATATTTACTAAAAACAGGCAGGAATGTAAACCGGTCCAGCTAGGGCTCCGAGGCAGTCCCGGGGGGCGTCACTGTGCTGCCACCCTCCTCCCGCTCCAGGTACTAATACCAGGTGGAGGATGAGGAGGAGCGATGCGGGGGGTGGGGTTGGCGGGGACCATCCGCTGATCGTCACTTATATTTGAGCCAAATTACTCATCAGCCAGACAACCTCTAATGGTGTGAGAGCCTGCAGTTGTCAGACCACGCTGGGGGTTGTAGTGCACCAGCAGCAGGAAAGCCAAAAGTTACAGGTCGTACATCCTGCGGCTGTTGGGCTGGGACTTATCTGTAATAATGGAGGTGCTGATCCAGAAGATTCATGAACTGTGGTTTTACCTCATGTCAGAACTTGCATGAAATGGATGGCAGGGAATGTGACGCCCCCCCGACCGAGGCCGCCATAGGGGCGATTAATATATAACCCTCCCGATTAATGTATAACTCCGGGAAAAAGACATTACTTCTTAATAATGGCCCATGAAAGCTGCAGCTGAACATAAGAGCGGAGAGGTGGGGGCCCCGAGGGGCCAAGAGCAGAGGGGGGCATACCTGTATTATTGATGAATCCATGTCACATGAGCTGCTGTACAGTCCACTGCTGAAATCCTCTGTGCTGCTGGGAGGACCCTGCTCCTTCCACTATATAACTCACATCCTGTGACCTCCACAAGATCAGCACACTCCTCTCCTGAAATCCTCTGTGCTGCTGGGAGGACCCTGCTCCTTCCACTATGTAACTCTCATCCTGTGACCTCCACAAGATCAGCACACTCCTCTCCTGAAATCCTCTGTGCTGCTGGGAGGACCCTGCTCCTTCCACTATGTAACTCTCAGCCTGTGACCTCCACAAGATCAGCACACTCCTCTCCTGAAATCCTCTGTGCTGCTGGGAGGACCCTGCTCCTTCCACTATGTAACTCTCAGCCTGTGACCTCCACAAGATCAGCACACTCCTCTCCTGAAATCCTCTGTGCTGCTGGGAGGACCCTGCTCCTTCCACTGTGTAACTCTCAGTCTGTGACCTCCACAAGATCAGCACACTCCTCTCCTGAAATCCTCTGTACTGCTGGGAGGACCCTGCTCCTTCCACTGTGTAACTCTCAGTCTGTGACCTCCACAGGATCAGCTCACTCCTTTCCTGAAATCCTCTGTGCTGCTGAAGATCCTGCTCCTTTTACTACTCACATTCCATGACCTACCACAAGATCAGCTCACCCCTCTCCTAAAACACTCTGTGCTGCTGGGGAGCACTGCAGCTTTGGATATGTAGCTCACAGCCTGTGATTCCCCATAAGATCAGAAAATATCTGAAATGGATGGCTTTAAATCCTCAGATGTGAATTAGTGCGATGCACAGGATGCAACCACACGTGGACTCCACCACAGACGTGTCAGATTTTGTTGCAGAAGTCACGGTGGAAATCCCGCCATTTGTGAGCGGCCCCTCTGTCACCTGTAGCTGTGCTCCTCAGGGCCACCTACCGGTCATGAATGAAGTCCCGATACATGGACACTGATATTACCTGCTCAATACTAAGGAAATCCTGAGACCACGATCATTAGTTGGCCCCTGAGGGCCACAACCTATACGACCCTGACAAATACGTGTTATTGGACTGGATCCAGCAGAACCGGCGCCCCTTGACCTCCTGGCAGCGCTCTGGTCAGCCGTCACCAGAAGAACAGAACACATCAAACTTTCCAGGAGGTGGAAAGAACAATCCCCGATCCTGCAGTCTCCGCCCGCCAGCTATTCTTAGCCGTGTGACGAGCCGCGCATCGGGACGCAATGTTCTGCTGCTTTTTTTTTTTTTTTTAAACTAAAGTCATTTCCTGGACCATTAACCATCCGATCTACATTCAGCCGCTCATTAAGATTTGCTCCAGGACTCAGCTCATTAAAGGTTAAAATGCAACAAAGCGACAATCCTGCATGGAAACCATCAGCAGTAATGAGAAGTGGGGGTCGGCACACCCGGGGCAGGGGGCGACCGTTCACCTTAATGGAAACGTCAAAGATCAGATTCCCACAATGCAGACGTCGTCACATTGTAACCTTTGCCTCCTTGTAATGGCCACACAAGTCCACGCTGCGCCTCACTGATCTGCCGGGCACCTTGCATTACACCCGGCTGCCGGGTCCCCAGATATGGAAACATCCCACCACTGTGGCGTCCGTGGGAACCAAAATGGTGGAGGTCCAGGGGTTTAAGCCCGTGACCACTTTTTTACCCATCCTCCTCTGTGCAGGCGCCAGAGAGTAGTTTAACCAATCCAGCGGCCGCACAGAAGATGATGGGGCCGTGGACAGGTGAGCCGGTGGTCACATGATGAAACTACATGACCGTGGACATGGCGGCCGCAGTATTGGGACGAGTAGCTGAGTTGTCCAAAGCGTCAGATATTACCGTGGCACAGCGTGGTTCTGCGTGCCCATTCAGCGCTGATTCTTTTAGAGTAGCCCCTAAAAGCAGCGTTCCTCCACTCCAGGCCTTGGGGCCACGTGCCGGTCACATCACCTGCTCAATACTAAGGAAATGCTGAAACGTGAGGGCCGAAGCTGGGGGACACTGCCTTAGGGCTCATGCACACAGATGTATTTTTTGTCCGTATCTGATCCACAATTTTTGCAGGTCGGATGCGGACCCATTCACATCAGCGGGGCTGCAGAAGATGCGTAGAGCACTCCGTGTGTGTCCACGTCTGTATGTCCGTTCTGTGCCACAGAACATGTCATATTATTGTCCGCATTACAGACGAGGATTGGACAGTTCTATAGACGGACAGGACTGCGCACTCCTCCCTATATAATGTGGCACCAGTGGCCCCTCAGACGTGGGCTCCAGGATTACTGCACAAGAAGGTGAGAATTCATTTCCATCTGGAGGTGATGCTCTGCAGCGCTCGGAGCCACCGCGTCTCCATCAAATCCACAGCCTGCTGACGACCCAAGATCTACCCAACACAACAACCCCCATCGGACATGTAGTGGAGCTGCAGGGAGAAGCAGAAAAAAAAATTCTCCCGTCTTCCTCCAGTAAAGCGGTGACGTAGAAAGATGTGCACTGAGTTTCCCCAAACATTGAGCAACATCTGAGACGTTTGGCACAAACGCCGACTCCTGGAAAACAAAAAACAAATTCCCATGTGATGTAGGAAACGTTCCCACAGCTTCTATGGAAAGGTGGCAGGAAGGCGACGTTCACACCGGAGTTTTTACAATGTATTTATGTGTTTTTAAAAAGCAACACAACAGCAAAGTGTAAACCTGACCTTAAGGCCCCATTCACTCGTCCGTATAATGTGTCCGCATCCTTTCCGCATCAGTTTCCACAATTGCGGACAATTATGCGGATCCATTCATTTCAATGGGTCCCGAAAAGATGCGGACAGTACACCGTGTGGTGTCCGCTCCGACTGTCCGCATAAAGAAATCCTCCTGTCCTACTTTTCCCCTGAATTGCGGTCCGTTGCACAATGAAAGTCTATGGATCCGCAAAAAATGCGGAAGACATGCGGAAAGGCATCTGCATGTCATCCATATTTGCGGATTCCGTTTCAGGAGGGGTGAAAAAAAAAAGATGTTATTCATCCTTCCATTTTTTGCTGATCCGCAAAAAACGGATGACATATGGATACATCATTTCCATTTTTTACGGAAAAACGGAACGGATGTCCTGGAAAAAACAGTTTTTTGCGGAACAACGGATCCGCAAAAAACTGACAGTTTTCCAGGATGTGCAAAAATACAGAAGTGTGAATGGAGCCTAAAGGGGTCGTCTGGGTGATTTTTATTTTTTTTTGTAAGAAAACCAGCCATGTTTTTCTATACCTGGGGAAACCATGCAAAAAATTCAAATCTGCTGTGTGAATAAGGCCTGACAACCAACAGCGAGTGAGGCCCGATTGTGTCTCCTTTTCACGCAGAACTAAAATGTGCCGACCATTTATAGACATGGCACGGTTCTGAAACGTCTTGAGAATGGGGTTTGCATCAGGTTCTAAACAAGTGTATACAAAGCTATGCCATGACGACCAGTATTAGCTTCTGTTCTTTACACTGCAGCCTGTATCCAGAGACATGGGGACTATGCACTAATATAGGAAGTAGTGCCGTAGAGCAGATGAAGGGAGATCACCACTGCTCTATGGATAAAAAATTGCCAACAACAGCGCCAAACTCTTAGTGTGAAAGCATTGGTAGGTGCTACCCACCCATAAGTACAATATCAGGGGGACAATACTAATAAAGGTACAGATGAAAACTAGTATTGGTGAATATAAAGAATAGAAGGAGTGGAACAAACCCAGGCGTTTCTATTAACATAGGTTGACGTCTCAAGTGCAGTGTTTCAACATAGGAGTATGTGCTGGTGATATCCACGCGTAGGTTGTTGGTCCACTTACTTCACTGGGGAGGATATCTCAGGAGTGACCAGAGACAGAGCCCCCCCTATCCAGGAACGCTCCAAGTAGATGGGGTGTGTAAGGTAGCGGCACACGTCAGGCGGCTCCACAAGGAGGAATAGCGGCACACGTGAGACGGCTTCACAGTAAAAATCTCTTTAATATAACATCAACTCAACGCGTTTCGGGGTGAAATATTGCCCCTTCGTCAGGAGTAAAAAGATGTATAAAAGACTATGCACTAAACCATTTTATATGTCGCCCCCTGCACTTCTCACACGGCTGCGTCCTTATGAGTCTCCCTGGAAGCAGCAACTTCTTATCACCGGCCGCACGTTACATTTCACAATACTCTGCATGTAAAATCCGTTATTCTGCGTTCGCGGTTTACGACCTTCGACCCCCCCCCCTTCTCGCAATAAAGCACAAAGTCTCGACTCTTTTGTATAAACAGGTTTATTTGCATTTAATACAGATTCCAGTTCTAGAAGGTTCCTGTGGAGCTGAAGCCAGTGCAAAATCCGCTTCATCCACGACACGTACAAAAAAAAAAAAAAAAAAACGATTCCCAGTGGCAGTAATGGTTCAGTCATCGTCTGGATGCAGAGAGTTCTGATTAATGCAAATAGAAACCTCGAAGCAAATAGAAACCCCACCCCCGAATATAAAACATTAGGAACCAGGAAAGAAAAAAAACCAATAAAGACGACACCTTCACCTCAATATAATCCTCCAGGAAAGAGATCACCCTAAAGAGAAACGGGGGAGGGGGGTAAGAGACGCAGGGTGCCGACCCTCAGGACAGAACCCGAGGGCTCAGGCTCGAGGTCCCCCCCCACATCATACAAAGGGAGAAAAATGTAACAGATGGAAGAAGAAAATCCCAAGAAACCTCGATATGCAGAGTCAGCACTTACACTCGGATTCTACTTCACCCCGAACACCCACAAACCTCTGGTGCCCCCATTTTATTGCATTATACCCAGCACCATAGTGAACTTAGTCATCAGCAGCTCCGGTCTCATGTAGGCAGGCATGCTCACAAGGTTTCCATGACAACCAGTGCTACTTTGTTACTTTAAAGTAGCCAAGTTCCCGCCCCAGAGGAGCGGCCATAACCACCAGGCGGAGGGACTCTGCCCAACCAAATTACATCCCGGACAGTTTCCTGCAGTAGCCAATTCACGAACCAACCCAGAAACATTAGATTTCTAATGACTGCGTCTATAGGGACATGTGAGCTCGAGCATCTGGAGCTACTGCTGCTTGTTCAGCTTCTCCGCTGCACAGCAATGTGAATAACACAAGACGAGGAGGAATAAGATTATACAAAGGAGAAGTCGCATGTTCCTGCCGTACACACAATACATTCTGTACGGACGGCAATGTGACCCAATGGCTCCAGCGCTTCCCCAGGTCACAAGTGGCTCAGATTTTTGGGATCACGATAAGACACTATTGTGCAGTGCTGGGGGAAGGGGGCGTTAGGGGATTTGCAAGGCACAAAAATCCCATCAGCAGCTTGTAAAACCCGACACAGCAAAATGTTATCGGGAGCAGAACCTCGTCCCCAGACATGACGAGCTGCGCCAGTTCTAAGACTCAAGTTTACCAGATGACCCCTGGCCCCGTGTAGTGTGCGCAGTACCTTATAAGAGTGCAAAGAGTACAAGAAGCCGACCGACAAAGACAAATCAAACATTTTTGCAGCATATGTGGGGGGGGTCATGTACATACAACACCGGCATGAAGATACATTCGTGGTCTGCGCCATCAGTGGACAATGTGCAGGCGCCGTACAGCGGGCGGCAGAGACTACATGTGGAAGGCACAACGGATCCTGTATCTGTACAATTCCTTCTGTCAGAGGGTCCTGAGTTTCTCCCGGGGTCCAGTGTTTGGAAAGCTTCTGGTATGTACATGATTACACGGCCCAGATCACATATTTACATCTGTACACGAGACGCCTGCCAGGCACCGGGTCAACAAACCTAAGGATTTCCGGATACAATGTCTGCATTCCGGATCTATGCTGCTACACACTGACGGGGGGGTTGTTCACCACCCACCTGACACCCCCGCAGCAAAAAAAAAAAAAAAAAAAAAAGGCTTTATCTTGACAACGTGGAGATTTCACTTTAGGATGATGTGATAACCAGCACCATTCTCCGCTGCAAGACAGAGCACAGCCATGATTAATACAGGCAATGAGGGGGACCCCACAGACCACCACCCAGGGGCGCAGACCACCCACCTTTCATGGTGCCGAGGATAAAGCAGGACTCGTCCTGGAAGTTCTGGATCATCTGAGGAAGAGAATGAAAATGTGACTCGGTTGTCTTCAGACTCAGATAATTTTTATTGGGAGGAACAAAAACACAAACCCAATACGGGGTCAGCCCCCCTCTAACCCTCCGCGTGTACATGACAAGCCCAGATCTAGGACAAAGGTCCTCCCATTGATGTCGGTCTTCAGTATAATTCAAATCCGTGAAGAAACGTTTGGGACACCGGACCACTCCTCGTCGGTGGAGTCCTACATTTGCTTCACATTTATTACCATGGTATGAGCATAGTAAATGGCAGTGGACAAACAGCCTTCACCATCACTGTGTAGAGCGTGCGACGTGGTGAGTCACATCACCGCAGGATCTCACTCTGAACTCCAGGGAACTTTGTGTTTTCTGCCATTTCATCTCTCACAGCCGCGCCGCACCTCACGCCCTCGGGCAGGACACGCTCCCCCACCTCCCGACATACAGTTCTGCACCCATTACACAGACATTCATCATACGGACTCCGCGCAGCTGACTGCGGGGACATTCCTGACATACTGCCACAGGTGCAGACTAGAAGATCACTGGAGCTTTAAAATGTTTTCTGGGATTTTAATATCAATGACCTGTGCTCAGGATAGGTCACCAATATCAGATCGGCGGGGTCCAACACCCAGCACCCCCACTGATCAGCTGGTTGAAGAGAAGGTCACACTGTCAGCACTGCCTTCCCTTCATCGTTTACCTGCTTGCCATTACATTACTTATCTTGTACTGATCCTGAGTTACATCCTGTATTATACTCCAGAGCTGCACTCACTATTCTGCTGGTGCAGTCACTGTGTACATACATTACTTATCCTGTACTGATCCTGAGTTACATCCTGTATTATACTCCAGAGCTGCACTCACTATTCTGCTGGTGCAGTCACTGTGTACATACATTACTTATCCTGTACTGATCCTGAGTTACGTCCTGTATTATACTCCAGAGCTGCACTCACTATTCTGCTGGTGCAGTCACTGTGTACATACATTACTTATCCTGTACTGATCCTGAGTTATATCCTGTATTATACTCCAGAGCTGCACTCACTATTCTGCTGGTGCAGTCACTGTGTACATACATTACTTATCCTGTACTGATCCTGAGTTATATCCTGTATTATACTCCAGAGCTGCACTCACTATTCTGCAGGTGCAGTCACTGTGTACATACATTACTTATCCTGTACTGATCCTGAGTTACATCCTGTATTATACTCCAGAGCTGCACTCACTATTCTGCTGGTACAGTTACTGTGTACATACATTACTTATCCTGTACTGATCCTGAGTTACATCCTGTATTATACTCCAGAGCTGCACTCACTATTCTGCTGGTACAGTTACTGTGTACATACATTACTTATCCTGTACTGATCCTGAGTTACATCCTGTATTATACTCCAGAGCTGTACTCACTATTCTGCTGGTGCAGTCACTGTGTACATACATTACTTATCCTGTACTGATCCTGAGTTACATCCTGTATTATACTCCAGAGCTGCACTCACTATTCTGCTGGTGCAGTCACTGTGTGCATGCATTAATTATCCTGTACTGATCCTGAGTTACATCCTGTATTATACTCCAGAGCTGCACTCACTATTCTGCTGGTGCAGTCACTGTGTACATACATTACTTATCATGTACTGATCCTGAGTTACATCCTGTATTATACTCCAGAGCTGCACTCACTATTCTGCTGGTACAGTTACTGTGTACATACATTACTTATCCTGTACTGATCCTGAGTTACATCCTGTATTATACTCCAGAGCTGTACTCACTATTCTGCTGGTGCAGTCACTGTGTGCATGCATTAATTATCCTGTACTGATCCTGAGTTACATCCTGTATTATACTCCAGAGCTGCACTCACTATTCTGCTGGTGCAGTCACTGTGTACATACATTACTTATCATGTACTGATCCTGAGTTATATCCTGTATTATACTCCAGAGCTGCACTCACTATTCTGCTTCCCAGCATTCCCTGTGTCTAGTATGTAACATCTTGGAGATGTGATGTTACACACTGGTACTACACCTGCTCTCCACTTTGCTGTATATATTTCTGTAAGCGGAGTCCATAGTTTTCAATCCACTGATTAGGTCTGGAGATAAGGGGCCGTCAGACACTGGCCGCTGCTCCGCCCTGTACCCCCCCACTACTGGGATAAGATACCTGACTGGTTGCTGCTGATTAATCTGATATCTCTGATCAGTTTCATGGCAGTAGTTTTGTTTGGGGTCACGTTCCTGTGATACAAGATGACGTGGACTCACCTCTGTGCTTACGACCACGTGGATTCCAGTCGGTCCCCGTCTATAAATCTGGTTGATCTGCTGCGGTGAGATTGTATACAGGTTTGCGATCTTCTCCATTAACTCCAGAGCCGTCAGCTCTTCCAAGAAAATCGCATGGTACACTGCAGAGAGAGCGCGTCGTCAGCCAGGCCGAGCGCCAGAAACACAGAGCGCCAAACCAACACTGCAGCCGTCGGCACTGACCGACCTGTACCCAGATTACTCGGAGGCACCGGTACTTTCAGCAGGGGCAACACTCTTTTTTGGGGGTATTAAGCCTGCACTCTATGGTCAGAGAAAGCCATGTTTGGAAATACAGACCCAGAAACGCACAAGCGACTCGTCCCCCGTCTCCCCAGGAATGCAGGCCGGACACAACCCCAAGATTCTGGAAAAGCCCCCAAGACCTCCTGAATTCATTGACCCCCCCTGTGCCGCCCTCCAGAAATATTTGCCTACCATTAACCCCTCACCCCCTGCACAGCCGGTGTACTTCTGCATTAGACCCCACACCTATAGATCACACATGGAAACACTTGGAAAAATAACGCATCCAAAATTTGTGTCCAATAAAGGGTTAACGCATAGCGGCCACCTACCACACAAAGCGGAGCTGTCGGCCTCCCGTTTGTGCTGCAGGACGGATCGGTTCTGCTCAGATTCGTGGCAGACGTAGATGGTCAGCCGGGGCCGCACATTCCTGCAGGAAGAGATAAATGAGGTCCGCCCGCCGCAGCTGATCGCTTCCCCCGCAGCCGATCGCCCCCCGCAGCTGACCGGTACCTACCTTCCCTTCACTGCATTAAAGAGCCGGATGCCGTCGGCCGGGCCGCAGACCTGGATGAAATCTTCTTTGTTCATCTTTAATAAGTCGGCACCTGTAGGACAAAATTAGATACAAAGTCCATTAATAGACGAGCGTCTAATTACCGGGCAATCGTTATTAGAACGCAGAGGAGGGCGCGGCCCAGGATCCTCCGCAGACGTCTTACTCCACCCATCTACCCTGATCCTGAACAACCTGATAGCGTCTCCTCCGCGGCAGCTGCTCCAAGTGCCAAGGATGTTCTGCCAGGAACACTCCCAGGCCCGACAGGCACCGAACCGTAATAACAGCCGGCGCTCTTACGTAGATGCGGGCGGTTATCAGGCCGGAGCCGCTTCGTTGCACTTCTGATGTATTTGCCAATAAAAACATAAAAGATCCAAATCCATCTCCAGCGCATTTTAGGTCTCAATATGAAAGAATCGGCAAAAATAAACGTAAAGCCACGACCTGGGGCACGGAGAGGAGTCCAGAACATGGCCGACCGACTTCTCGCAGGATGCAGCTCACGTAATACCAACGTACAGGATAAAGCTATGAGGAGAGCTGCACCCTGGGCTGGAAACAGTCAGCAAGCGTGTAGACAGAGACACCCATAAATGGCGTATGCACCCCACAAACCAGCTGGAGCGGCGACAGGACATACCGGAAAAACTGGAGAGTAGTCTGCAGTACTGCGGGAAGCGATTGCGCTGAAGCCACTGCTGCACGTCCTGGATGGTCGCCGACGGCACGAGATGCTGATGGAAGGAGATGAGACAAGAAATGAGGCCTCCACGGAAATAAAGTCACTAAAAGTGGAGGACGAGACCACAGCAATTACCTTCCCCTTCTCCTCTGGAGTCCAGGCCTCGCTATATACAGGAATGGCTTTCTATGGAAGAGAAATATGGTTAACCCATTAATGACTGGGGGGGGGGGGGCGACTTTATCCTAAATGATAAAACGCTAACGATTCTGCGCACGTGCTGAAATGCTAACCGCTGTCAAAAGACACTGGAAGGTGAAGAGGTTAATGATCGAACACAAGACAATGGTTCTATAGAATGAGGGGCCGCGCCATGTGTGTGGGGGGGGGGGGGGGGGTGTCCGTGGCACCCGGTGATGTGGGCGCTATTCTCTGAGTACAGATACAGGTGCACGTCCCTCTAAGACGGGACGCCAGATTCTGACTGTTGGAATTCTGGTGAATTTAGGCCGCGTTAATGACGCATTTTTATCGAGAAATAAAAACGGCCTAAAAATAAATAAAAAAATAATAAATCTTTGTCGCTGCCGGGATCAGCCGCCATGCGCCGCTTCTTTCTATGGTAAAGGTTGCACATACTTCTCATACTTACATCATTCCGCAGAACAGCCGGCTCCACCTGAGGGGTTGGAGAACAGTTGCTAAAAAAAAAAAAAAAAAAAACACACGTAAGAGAAACAGGATCCAGGGCAGGAGCGACGAGCGGATCAACCACATGCCGCTGTCCACAGGAGCGGTGCTGAAAACCTGCTGACTCAGCCGGAGAGCGGCACCTACACCGGGAACCTCCTGCGGAAGCAGCAGCGCCCAGCTATCTATTATACTATATTACATTGTATCCCATTATTCTCCATTATACTATGTTACATTGTATCACATTATTCTCTACTATACTATGTTACATTGTGCTCTAATATACTATGTTACATTGTATCACATTATTCTCTATTATACTATGTTACATTGTATCACATTATTCTCTATTATACTGTTACATTGTATCACATTATTCTCTATTATACTATGTTACATTGTATCACATTATTCTCTATTATACTATGTTACATTGTAGCACATTGTGCTCTATTATACTGTTACATTGTATCACATTATTCTCTATTATACTATGTTACATTGTATCACATTATTCTCTATTATACTATGTTACATTGTATCACATATGCTCTATTATACTATATTACATTGTATCCCATTATTCTCTATTATACTATGTTACATTGTATCACATTATGCTCTATTATACTATGTTACATTGTATCACATTATTCTCTATTATACTATATTACACCAGATCACACCAATCGTCTACTCGAGGAGGCAATCCAGGCGACAGAAGCACAGCGTACCCGTCTCCGATGTGGAAGCTATTCGGGGAGCTGTTGTATCCCGGAGAAGAGGAGCTGTTGGATTGATAAGGCAGTTCCGGCCAAGGCGAGCACTAGGAAAAATCAGGGCACAAGGATGAACATCAACTTAAAGGGCCAGTACAGTCTTCCGAAAATAAAACTTCTTTAATGCATTATAGAAAACTTCTAATAGCTTCTGCCTTCAGTGCTGAGGACTTGTTACAATGTGTCATGGTAGGTAAGAGCCGGGAAACAAGGCTAGTTCCGCCATGTTTAGCTCACAGTGGATTGTCTACACTGATACATTGTAACAAAATGCTATTTTATTAAAAAAAATTTAAATAAAAGTTTCCGTTCAGATGACTCTTCCTCAGTCAGATCAGAGCCGTGTGCAGCATTCTGCTTACTTTTCCTGGCAAAGACCTGAGGCTTATCCACAATCAGCCCGGCTGGCGTAACCGCGCTCTGGGTACCCACAATGCACTGCTCTGAGAGCAGGAAACCTGCAGAACTGTGAGCGCAGCTCTGGAAGTGACTTGATGTTTGATGGCTCCTCACCTCGGTCAGGATGGTGGTCTCATATGACGGCTGGTACTTCTCCCTCTCTTGCGCGGTCCGTTTTTCGATCTTCTCCCGATCGGTCTTCTGTTTCCGGTCGGCTCCTTTGGGCTACCAGAGAACGATAAGACGGTCACCGGCTGTAGGCCTCAGATGTGACAGATGTCTAATGCATTGCATCAGAACTACACAGATACTACATAGAAGAGGTAGTCGAGGTCGTCACAGCCCCGGCCCCTGGATGATTAAATCTACATAATAAAAAAACTGCATAAAACTCACATTAAATTACAGAGGTTGTCACCTCCCGAGCAGGGACTGTGTAGGCGAGGTAGGTGAGGACAGGTAAGTCCCTGCACCCCTCCCGTGTGAGGTTGGCTGCATTCTCTTGGTTAAATATTTAACTGAAAGCAAATTTTGGCCGCAGCTGAGGTGAGGCCTGGAGCAGGTCCAGAAGACCTGGCGACACCAAAGCTCCACAGGAACGAGGACGGGCGCATGGCCGACGTCTCCGGGCTCAGAGGGGCCTGTGTCAGCGAATCCTGCATCAGAGGTCACGACCCCAGCGTTGAGGCATGTTCATACACAGCAGATTTATTGTAGCTGAAAATCCATCCCACACCCATGAAGGGGCGATTACTGCAGCGCGTGCAAGAAATCTGCAGTGTGCGAACACAACCGTACACAACCTATTATATTCTACTCAGGCCGCCTCCCGTCTGCTGGATGAACCGAGCTGTTCTTCCCACCTCTGACGACCACAGCGACCTCTGTGCAGACACTGAACAAGCAGGGGATGCTGGGATAGCTTCAGACTTGCTCTTCCCCCGTATTTCAGAATGACTATAATGATTTATCACGTTGTCAGGTTCGAGGTTTGGATTCCAGCATTCACCTTGAAGACCTTGATCTGGCAGCTGGCCGAGTGTAAATGTTCTGTGTATTCTCCATTCTCATTCTGTTTGAACGTGTCAATCTGGATCCGAAATGGCACGCCCTTCTCTCCTCCGTGCTTTCTGGGCGTGAACTCTGTGCTAATGCAGTGCACCTTCAGACAGTGAAGAGGTCAGTGGTCAGAGGCGAATGCAGAATATAACCTGATCACTTCTATCGTAAATCCCGCTACCTGGATGAACGCCGAGGCTCTTTTGTTGGGATCCCACAAGAACTCTACAGTGTTCAGCTGTGTCGGGCTCGCCCGGGCATCCAATATACCGACAGACAGTGGGATATCTGCGTAAGAAGAATTAAACACACATCAGCTCAGGACGGGCTTATAGTAAAGGGTCTCATGCAGAGGAGCAGGACAGAGTGAACTGCAGAATGAACACAACCGAGCGCCGCCGTCCATACTCCTACAGACCTATGTCAAGGATGCGATCTCCAGGCCTGCTCCATCTCCAGCCTTCTAACTGCTGATGCTCCGTGTACTGCAGGCGCCGGTCATGGAATACTACACGTATGATGCTCTGCAACACAGGAGAAAGAATCAGCCGCTTGGACATCGGCAGCACGGAAGCACAACGCTCATCATCCGCAGCCTACTACCTTGATGTGCTTACTACTCGGCTCCTGGAATTCTCCAAGTTTCCTATTGTCCAGAAGGCGAATTTCATAAGATTGTCCTGGAATTAACGAGACAAATCCTGGATCAGCCTTCACTAGAAATGCAGTTACTGATTTACTATGTCACACAGTAGGAGAACATATGGATAGGTGACAGGACAGTCCGCAGGCATTCCCAACACACAGGGTCACTCCCAACATACCGAGAACAGACGAGTGGCCCGTAGACCACGACACAAAAAAAACTGGGGAGGTAAAACTGCCGTCCCAGTAATGACTGGTCGCTCCGAGAAGAGCATGAAAAACGAGGTGCAGACCTTCTTCCCAGAAGTCCAGAGGAGCCTTGCCTGGACTATAAGACTCTCCATAAGGACACAGCATCACCCAAATCCTGGGCTCAGAGGTCCCCGATGCGTTTCACCCCCATTAGTGTCCTCCATTCATCAGCTCAGGCAAGGAGACAACCAGTGACTCATACATTATAGATGGGGGTGCACGGACGATGGGGACCGTTCTCCAGATGGACGTCGTACACAAGGATGACACCCGGCCAAGAAATCATTAATTGTGACAGGCTCAAGGTATAAAATAAACCCAGGGCAGTAATCAGATCCGGCCCTCCCGACGGGCACCGCCAGGGCACACGTGACCCCTTATCACGGGTAGTAAAGCGCCCGCGGAGCAGAATGTTCCAGGTAACAGGCTATTCCACCCGGCAATGACGAGCAGCTGCCTATAAAACGCTCCTAGTAATTAAATCTGTTCTCTGCAATTACTTGGTTTCCAGACCGGCAGCCAATACCTTTGCCAACTGTTGTAATCAGGACAAGAAGGTAACATTGTAACACGAGTATCAGCGTGTAGGACCTCCCATGTGAACGAGCTCCTACAGGCGGCCGACATCACAGGACAAGTTACAAGGAGAAGATCAGAAGATCCACATTACTCAGGTTCTCCACCTAAATGTACACAGCGAACAGGGACAAGGACTGGCACAAGACGACTCCTCGTCAGGACAGGGACAAGGACTGGCACAAGACGACCCCTCGTCAGGACAGGGACAAGGACTGGCACAAGACGACCCCTCGTCAGGACAGGGACAAGGACTGGCACAAGACGACCCCTCGTCAGGACAGGGACAAGGACTGGCACAAGACGACTCCTCGTCAGGACAGGGACAAGGACTGGCACAAGACGACTCCTCGTCAGGACAGGGACAAGGACTGGCACAAGACGACTCCTCGTCAGGACAGGGACAAGGACTGGCACAAGACGACTCCTCGTCAGGACAGGGACAAGGACTGGCACAAGACGACTCCTCGTCAGGACAGGGACAAGGACTGGCACAAGACGACTCCTCGTCAGGACAGGGACAAGGACTGGCACAAGGAGACTCCTCGTCAGGACAGGGACAAGGACTGGCACAAGGAGACTCCTCGTCAGGACAGGGACAAGGACTGGCACAAGGAGACTCCTCGTCAGGACAGGGACAAGGACTGGCACAAGGAGACTCCTCGTCAGGACAAGGACTGGCACAAGACAACTCCTCGTCAGGACAGGGACAAGCCTGACAATCTGACGGCTGGGGCTGTACACTGCAACAATCTGCCGCCTGGGGGGGTGCACTAAACCAGCAGCTGGGTGCAGGGGTGCACTGACAACCAGGTGCTGACTGCAGGGAGGGGGGGTGCACTAAACCAGTAGCTGGGGGGGTCCACTAAACCAGTAACTGGCTGGGGGAGGGGAGTGCACTGACAGCCAGGGGAGGCTACATAACCAGGGCTTGGGATGGGGAGGGTATACATTGTAACAACCCATGACTGGGTGAAACACTGGGGGCGGGCCCCTGCTGCTGCTGGTTACAATCAGTGACTGGGGTGGAATAGTAACCAGAAGCTGGGGGGAGGGGGTGATACATTGTAACAAGCAACAATCAAGTGAAGGGGAGATATCCTAACAGCAGCCGGGCTGGGGGCGATACACTACGCTCCTGGCTGCAGGGTGAAATACTAAGGCTACTTTCACACTTGCGTTGTGGTTTTCCGGTATTGAGATCAGGCAGAGGATCTCAATACCGGAAAAAAACTGATCAGTTTTGTCCCCATGCATTCTGAATGGAAAGAGATCCGTTCAGGAATCAGTTCAGGCAGCTTTCAGTTTTGTGACCGGACATAAAAACTGAAAGAAACTGATCAGGTACTGAAACCAATGTAAGTCAATGGTGACGGATCAGTTTTTTTAGGAGACTAAAAAACCGGATCCGTCACCCATTGACTTTTAATGTATTTAGTGCCTGATCCGTTTTCTTCAGTTTTGATTTCACACAACTGCATCCCAACTGAACTGATGCATCCTGATGTGCAAAATCAAAACGGATCAGTTTCATTCAGGTATAGAGATCCTCTGCCGGATCTCAGTACCTGAATTAACAACGCAAGTGTGAAAGTAGCCTAACGACTGCCGGCGACACATTGTAAGGGGCAGGAAATACATAGCGACCGATCTGTCAGGATACTCGGCATCTTATGGAGAACGGACGCTGCACCGGGCAGAGAATGGACAAACCGTCGCTTTATCTATGAGGATATAAGTCATGACCGCACCAGATTTCAGAACGCAATCACACCATGATTTAGTCGCTCACCCGGTCCAGTCGCACCCATCAGACAATAACCCCCCAGACGAGGGGCTCAGTCTTACAGCACTCGGCTCACACACACGTAACACGCCAACCGCACACGTGATTCTCCAATCACAACAAACACATTAAAAAAACAACGAGTTACTGATGATCTATTCTCATGGGGGGTCAGAGCTCGGGATCCCTACAAGCAGAGCACCTCCGCTATAGGACTCAATGCAAATAGAGGGAGAAAAGCAAAATAGATACCTGTGAGAAGGGAGACATTTTAGCATCACCTCCATATGTTGTACATCAGGAATTCTCTACCCACCCACCTACACAATGGTAGCAGGGCGCGGGTCTCTGAGTATCACTCAAGCAGGCCAATTCTTTCTCAAGTACAAGCTTTTCTCCACAGGGAAACAGGTGAAAGAAAACAGGTCAGAACTGGGAAAACAAAAGACTCCCTCAGATTGGCAAACACAAGGACACAGAAATCATAAAGAGCGGCGGGCGACGGCGAGCGATCCTGCAGAGAGACGGGTCAGGTCACACACATTACACGGGATCCCCAGAAATGACTGATCGGATACAATGTGTCTGGAAGTCTGATTCCCCGGGGGCCACATGTCCGTTTCTTCAGAGCCCACTGAAAGCCAAACATTCAGGGCAGTGGTCCCCTCGGCTACGCCAGCAGAGAGGACACGTTTTCTTCCATTTTTTGTAGTCAGGCCGGCCATGTCCTGACATGAGGCTCAATGTGTCTGGTCACGTTACAGCAAAATTATAAATCACTTCGAACCCTGAAGAAACTGCAGTTCAGGTAAATAAATGTGTAGGAGAAATTTAGGGTAGAAGCTTCATCCTCCTCCTCCATAGCGGGGGCCAGGCCTGTGGCTCCCCACCAGCTTCGCAGGTACAAGTCCCATATCATAGCTCCACAAGCCGGTGGAAAGCCAAAGGCTTCGTGACCCCACTGAGACAGTCATTGCTGGGGAATGTGAACAGCGGCGAGCGACAGGCCCGGTGCAACGAGGAACGGGATATGACAACCTGGCGTTAAGACGGAAGATCCTCCTCAACCCCAGCTTGTACATATCCGTTCCATCACATGAGTAGCCATAGGCCACATATAGACTAGATGTAAACCATGTCCCTGACCTACTAGGACGACGTCACTGCGCCAACCTGGGCACAGCAGGCACCTGAGAGCTGCGGGCACGCGGGAGGGTCAACAGTCACACTGGCACCATGGAAGAAACTGGAGATGGTCGTGTTTATGGTCTACAAGGCAGAGCCACCCTGGGCATGCCAGATGGCACCACCCAAGATGGCAGCCAGCCTCAGAGAAGCTTCAAAAATAGTCAGGAACACTTAAAGGGGTATCAAGTTATCCCCTATCCCCAAGACAGGGGATAACTATTAGATTGGTGGGGGTCCTGTACCTCCAATAGAAATGAATACCTGTGAGCGGCTGCTCCATTCTTTACACGGGGGCCCCTTCTGGTGATTGGTTGGGGTCCCCCATAGATCTAATAGTTATCTCCTATCTTGTGGAATACCCCTTTAAAGGAAGCCTCCCGGACAACACATTAGGAGGACACTGAGCTCCTTAAAGGTGCACGAAGAAAGCGCAGACACTTTCGGGGCAGCTCTGCTCCAATACATAGAGAGGAGTTGAAGAAATTGATTCCCCCAAGTTTCTCAGAACAAAGTCTCAGCTCCTCCTCGGATCCATCTTCACACGTAGGAGGCGGAACGTTCTGCGAGACACGGGGGAATCCAATTTATTGCTTCACTTTACCTATTGGAGGGACACGTCTTCTGTACATTAACTACACTCCGTACATAGTGGTCGGGGTCTACATCTCTACTCTGGCACTATGTAACAGGGCAGGGCATCGCCATGGGAGGAATCGGCAGAAAGAACTGACATGCTGTGGACTTAAAATCTGCAACTCCTGATCAACGGCGCCTGTACAAGCGTCATCTGCGTCAGAGGTAAGGACTCTGGGGACACTGAGCAGGTAAAATGGTGGCTTTACGGAGTGTGGGCAGCGCCATGACCACGGAGCATCACCACACAGACCAGACTCAAACTAAGGATCCATGGAGGTGGAGGAAGCACAGGTGCACAATGCTGGAGGCGCCGCCCAAACCTCTGCCCTATGGGGTGAGAATAACCACTCTGACAAATACCGTGAACAGCAGCGTCTGGACAAGTACCACAGGTCGGCTGTATGTGCTGCAAAATCTCAGGGGAGCAGTGCGACCATTGAAGTACAAAGACCTGGGGCCCCTCGTATGTCACCATCACTGTAGGCAGAAGGGCCTCCCTAATATCGGGGCTCCACAGCATAGCCAGCTATAGGCGAGGAGGGAGAACGACAGGACAGCTTCGCAGCACTAGGATCTCAGCATTTCCAGGCACTTTTCATGCACAGGGCGGATCTTTCAAAAAGATTTAATGGTTGCAGAGGAGAAGGGGACACGGACCCTACATACAAACCGTGGACACCGAGCGGCCACGTGGTGCACTGGCCACATATCCAGCATTTGTGTAATGTATGTAATTAGAGGGACTAATGGAGTCTGTTCTATGTCCTGACACATTAAAGGAGCTCAGGGGCCAATGGACCCCCCTATAATGACTGCTGCACTAAGGAATAAGCCAGGAGATCAGCGCTGGCCCCTGCCCCCGTCCACCCCAGTGACTGAGCATCCAGATCCATCCATAATCCTGTAAGTGTGTAATGAAAAGGGTTAATTGCATCCAAACAGATCAGGTACGGTCTATACGCTCTTCTACGACATGCATACCGGGCTGGGGAAGCTCCGGCCACTTACCCTGGTTGAGATAGGTCAAAGTCTCTTCATGCAGCTTAATAGCGGGGGATGTGGGCGCACACAGGACATACTGGAAGGGGGACAGCTTTGCATCTGCGTCGGGGGAGAGATGATGATGATGATGCTCCTCTTGCTTAAAAATCGGTAAAGTAAGGACGTCACTAGAATAAGAGAGAGAAGCGTCAAATGGCGGCTAGAAACACTCTGCAGGATCTGCAGCTCTGAACTTCAAAAAGTTATAGAATTTGACAAAGTTTTAATAAACTGAGAATTTCTCTCAGCGCCTCGTTCTGCAAGTGATAACCTGTCCGATGTGGCAGATGAGGGGTTAAAGGGGAGGCGAAGACTCAAGACGGGGTGAAAAATGGTGTTCTGCTCTGATCCGACCGTCCCACAACTCCCGCTTCATGCAGATTTAATGACATCACCATTTGGCCCAAATTCCCCAAATTTCATTTTGCTGCTCTGCGGCGCTGGGGCCCAGCACGACGCCAAACGCCTTAATCCACTTCATTATGCAGATCCGACGCGAAGGAACATTCGCCGCATTAATCCCCCCGGCTGGATCCCAACTTTCTAAAATCCCAGCTTTAGGTTTATTTTCTCCCCTTTAACCCCTGCGACACGAGCAGAAAGTTGACTTTCCGCATAACTGGTGTAATCCAGAACACGGCGACGATTAATGTCGGCTGGCCACGAGTAAATTAAACGAGACTCCGCTCATCAGGATCCATCCGGTTCAAACAAGAGCTGAAAATGAAAAATCTCTCCCAGAATGCAGCAGGGCCTGTACGCCGACCCAATCACACCTCCATTTACACATCAACACCCAAATTACAAAGTTACAACATAAGGGGCTGAAGGGAAGTGCCGGACGTGGCGGTATATCCGTGACAAAAGCGACAAATTTTATTTATTTTTTTTTTTCAACCTCAGGAGATCGGACTAGAAAATAATTCCCACAATTCCACTGTCTGGGCTCATCTCCATTATAAAAGACCCACAAACAATCAGCCAAAACCCCACAAATTAACCCTTTTTTTCTATAGCTGCAAATACGCTGCCCGGACAGGATTTCCATCCCTATATCTACGTGACGTTCAGCGGCCGACCGCTCCAGCAATGACTACAGACGTCTGCTCTATAACCACAATATGAGCAATGCCATGCGGCTTGTGCAAAGCTCGGCTGTTTGTGTTGTGTTCCTGCATTGCTCTTAGTTTATTATAGGATGAACAGGATACATTGTTGCAGAGAGGAGGAAGCTTCTCAGTGCTGGACACATTGTAACATTGTCATTGTGTATAGAGGAATCTATCAGAGCCCCAGAAGGTGAATCCGTTCATTATCCGACCGCTCACATTTTATACATCACTGACACCTTCCAGGGTCCGGCGGCGCCCATTGCTGGTGCCGTATACTGGGCGCTCTATACTGGGGCAGTCTTCTTACAGTTGGAATAATAGAGGACAGCTCATGGGGGAGCAGTATAAGGGTGGCCGCACATGATATGTATCCACAGCATGTCTTATTTTTCCTGACTGGATTTTCTCCATTCACTTCAATGGGGAGTGGAAAATCCGCACCAAATCAGCAGGTACATCCACACCAATCGATGCGGATTGACCACACGGATTTCCCTGTGAAGACCTGCAGATCTCAGTGCGGAGCGTCCACACAAATCCTGAACGTGTGCATTTACCTCAAGTGGGAAAAACTGCAGCATAAAGCCTCATTCACACGTCTGTGTCCGTGCATCCGTGAAGCTGTCCGTTTTTTGCTGTTCAATCCGTGTTTCACTGACACTGAACAGCTGAAAAATAATTTTCAAAGCATTTCTTAATGATCAGTGAAACACGGATGCAACATGGATGACATCCGTGAGGGAACCGTGGTTTTCATGGACTCTGACTATAATGGGCGTGAGGGATCCGGGAACACAGATCAAGATAGGACAAGCATCTGTGCTAAAAAAAACGGAACCATGAACCGTGATGAAACACTGATGTCTGAACACACATTAAAATGAATGAATCCATGGCCTGTCCGTGGAGAACACGTACAGCACACGTCCGTGAAACACTCACGTGTGAATGGGGTTTAATGCAGCACCAGCAAAGTGAGCGATGACAAATCTCAGGTACGGAGATTGACTTGTTACATGGATTTTAAAATCCAAAGCATATAAAGTACTCGTGCACCAAAACGGCGATAAATAGCGCAGATTTGTGTTTTTGTTGCAGATTTTCTGCGCCCTAAGGACACGTTCACACCGCTAAAATCTGCCACAGATTCAGCTAAATCCACCAACTGTTTCCCCATTGACTTTAACGTTAAAAACTCCACCTTGTGTTCAGGGTAAAATGGTCGAGGTTTTTTAGTAGATAATTTACAGACGGAGGCGACCGGTTACTTCTGGGAAGCAGATTTGATTCAGGATTTCATAGAAGTCAATGGGGAGCAGAAAAATCTCCAAATACTCGTAAAAACGCCTTAAATCGCCAAATTACAAATTTGCCACCCGTTTTCTGCTGTGGATCTGTGTGAATGCTCCCAAGGGCCAAACATTTGAGGGAATCCCTCGCACATTGGGATTATCGGCAGATTCTCGTCTGACATGAGGTAATGCTGGCGGCCATCAGGGTTGTCAACTGACCAAAAAAAATTTGAGGCTGATGTGTAGAGTCATTTGGCAGTAATTATTTTACAGCTGACAGTGAATGCGGTAATGAGTTCTGATCAGTACATCGCGCTGCGGACACGGATCATATAATATCAGTCGTTGGCGGCGGGGGGGGGGGGGGGGGGGGGGAAGTCATCGCAGTTTTTCTACACAAAAATCCAGGTGGAGAAATAACCAGAGTGTTTGACCTTATCCCGTAACATGGAGACATTAAATCTGATGCTTATTACAGGAGGACTACAACCCCCAGCAGAGAAATATCCCAGCCTCTGCATGCTCTCATACTGCAGCCCGGATGGCGTGAAACGCGCTCATTACCACAGTTTTTTTTACTTTCATGTTGGGAACATTACACGGAGTCAGGGCAGCGACCATCACACAGATCTTCCTCTGTTGGAAGCAGGGGGCACGAGGGGTTGACGTGAGGTCACCATGCATTTCGGGTCATGCCAGATGAGGACACAGACATTGGCAGCGCACACAACCCTGGCAGCTCAGCCCTGATGAAGGACAGAAATAGAGCTGGCAACAGACGTGGAAAGTCAAGCTTCAGCTGCATCAGTCCCTGCCAACGACCAGAGGCGATCCAGAGTCTGGTGCAAGACGTCTTACATAATATCAGAGGGAGATTGCAAGACTTCTACCCAGGAACAAGGCGGAGCGCAAACCCCTGGCATCCCAGAATATCGGAGACCGCCACTGGACACCCCCCCCACCCCCAAAGTAAAGAACCCGGGTGTGACCGCACGCTCGCCAGCCACTAATGCTACAGCGTTCACAGATGCAGCAATGAAAGACATATACAGTGTGTGCCAAGGATGCAAGTACGCAGGAAATCCTCCAATGCTGTGCCAACAGGACAATTCAGAGGAAGTCCCAGACATGGCCCCCAGCGAGAGGAGCGGGCACGGGACGGACAATGCAACCAACACAAAAGATAATAATCTAATCGCCCGGACATTTCTCATGTACCGACAATATCGCCCCGCGCCGTCAGCCACCCAGCTTTCCTACAGTCCTGAAATCAGAAGGCACCGACCACCCGGACAGACTGAAAACGCGTTAGCTGCAAATGATCGATGATGGGAACGGACGCTGCGCCAGATCAGGAGTGTAAGAAGCTGTGAACTTTGGCGCACGCCATGTCTGTGTGAAAATGTGCAACTTTGCATAATTTTACACCGCGCCGCCATTTTTGAAAATTAGGATTAGTCAACTGTTTATTAGGCGTAAGCCGGATTTATCAACTGCAACTCCATCCCCAAAAAAGGCGCAATTGTACTCCAATAGGGGGCGCTTAAAAATGTGGAGTAACATCTCTAGACGGAAATTATAAATTTGGCGCAGATTACAGTAGCGCAGACTCTTTCCCTAGTAATAAACTCCCCCCACAGGGGCGAGTGCAGGCAGCGGTCACCCCAAATCACCGGCCGCAGAGCAATCATCACCGGTGTAATCTGTAGACTCCGTGTTTGCTTTACAAACCCGCCCTATCGCTCCTGATAACCCCGCGTTATATTTGTACAGGCGGTCAGAGTCCCTATAACAGTCCTGACCAGGACTCAAACATTAGGACCCCCCTCCCCCCATAGGGAGCGGTCTCTGCACCAGCACAGCAGCCACTAGATCCCAGGGATATGAAAGGATCCACAGGTCAGGTGGCCGGGAATGCATGTGGATTGTGTCTGATCAATACGAACGGCTGAGAGTTATTCCGACAGCCACCAATACGTGGATAATACCCATAAGTCAGCACACAGGACAACAGTGTAGAGCGCCACATGGTAGGGACTCAGTCTACGGCACGACCCTCACTGTAGAGGACTGGAGCACAATAAACCAGTCCCCTGAGGATCAGACAGGACGAGGTCACACGTGCAGCCAGCAAATCTGTCCCCTACAGTGAGGACCGTGCCGAGGACTCCACGTATGTGGGACCAACACCAGGACAGGACAGATTAATCAGATCAAGGGGGCACATCACCCACCCCAACAGGTCACACCGGGCGTCCATGTGTTACCCTGTAGGGCGTGCACACCAAGTGGATCACGGTCAGGGATGGTGAGCCAAAGGTCACCTTAAAGGGGAGGTTAGGTCCTACCTAAATAAACAGTTAATCACTGCATAACCACAAGTTCTGCAACTTTGAAATACTTTGTTATAATCTCACCACTTTCCAAATCTCTGCTTGCGAATTCAAACTGTATGAGAACTGATACATTGTAACAAAACAGGGAAACCTGCTGCTCCTGAGCTGACACACTGTGACAACCCCTCAGCTGTGGTGATTTGGTGGCCCCGCACTCACCGCAGGTAGCTTCCGCTCGGGTGCTGATTGTAGTGCTCAGGCTGCGTGTGCCAGAAGAGCATTTTCAGCCGAATGATCCGGGAGCAGGACACGATCCAGAGTGCGACCGCCGACCCTTATAGCGCGGACCCCTCTAACTGGAGCCGGCAGCCCAGCACAGTGTCTACAGCGGGGCTGCCCCTGTCATACCGAGGACACCGCTACTAGCGCAACCCGTCCTCCTCCCGATCCCCACAGACCGCCCAGTACTACACTACACCCGCACACCGCCACGACACTGAGCCACTGCCTCTCCTCACCGCGGCCCCGCGGTTATATACCATCCCGCCCCCTGGACTCTGATTGGTTTAGGCCAAAACGTCAATCATAAGAGTCCTGCTCAAGTACGTGACGTACGACGTGAGGGCCGGAGCCTGCGTCGTTACCTGAGCTACGGAGAGCGGAGCGCTAGCTGTCACGTGACCCCAGGAGGAGGCTAGAGGGGTGCACTGACCTGTAATGTGACCCCAGGAGGAGGATAGAGGGGTGCACTTACCTGTTATGTGACCCCAGGAGGATAGAGGGGTGCACTGACTGTGATGTGACCCCAGGAGGAGGATAGAGGGGTGCACTGACCTGTAATGTGACCCCAGGAGGAGGATAGAGGGGTGCACTGACTGTGATGTGACCCCAGGAGGAGGATAGAGGGGTGCACTGACTGTGATGTGACCCCAGGAGGAGGATAGAGGGGTTCACTGACTGTGATCTCACCCCAGGAGGAGGATAGAGGGGTGCACTGACCTGTAATGTGACCCCAGGAGGAGGATAGAGGGGTGCACTGACTGTGATGTGACCCAGGAGGAGGATAGAGGGGTTCACTGACTGTGATGTCGCCCCAGGAGGAGGATAGAGGGGTGCACTTACCTGTGATGTCACCCTTGGAGGAGGATAGAGGGGTGCACTGACTGTGATGTCACCCCAGGAGGAGGATAGAGGGGTGCACTTACCTGTGATGTCACCCTTGGAGGAGGATAGAGGGGTGCACTGACTGTGATGTGACCCCAGGAGGAGGATAGAGGGGTGCACTGACTGTGATCTCACCCCAGGAGGAGGATAGAGGGGTGCACTGACCTGTGATGTCACCCCAGGAGGAGGTTAGAGGGGTGCACTGACTGTGATCTCACCCCAGGAGGAGGATAGAGGGTGCACTGACTGTGATGTGACCCCAGGAGGAGGATAGAGGGGTGCACTGACTGTGATGTCACCCCAGGAGGAGGATAGAGGGGTGCACTTACCTGTGATGTCACCCTTGGAGGAGGATAGAGGGGTGCACTGACTGTGATGTCACCCCAGGAGGAGGATAGAGGGGTGCACTTACCTGTGATGTCACCCCAGGAGGAGGATAGAGGGGTGCTCTTACCTGTGATGTCACCCTTGGAGGAGGATAGAGGGGTGCACTGACTATGATGTGACCCCAGGAGGAAGATAGAGGGGTGCACTGACCTGTGATGTCACCCCAGGAGGATGCTAGAGGGGTGCACTGACTGTGATCTCACCCCAGGAGGAGGATAGAGGGGTGCACTTACCTGTGATGTGACCCCAGGAGGAAGATAGAGGGGTGAACTGACTGTGATCTCACCCCAGGAGGAGGATAGAGGGGTGCACTGACTGTGATGTGACCCCAGGAGGAGGATAGAGGGGTGCACTGACTGTGATCTCACCCCAGGAGGAGGATAGAGGGGTGCACTTACCTGTGATGTTACCCCAGGAGGAGGATAGAGGGGTGCACTGACTGTAATGTCACCCCAGGAGGAGGATAGAGGGGTGCACTGACTGTGATCTCACCCCAGGAGGAGGATAGAGGGGTGAACTGACTGTGATGTGACCCCAGGAGGAGGATAGAGGGGGTGCACTGACTGTAATGTCACCCCAGGAGGAGGATAGAGGGGTGCACTGACTGTGCTCTCACCCCAGGAGGAGGATAAAGGGGTGCACTTACCTGTGATGTGACCCCAGGAGGAGGATAGAGGGGTGCACTGACTGTGATGTGACCCCAGGAGGAGGATAGAGGGGTGCACTGACTGTGATCTCACCCCAGGAGGAGGATAGAGGGGTGCACTGACTGTGATGTGACCCCAGGAGGAGGATAGAGGGGTGCACTGACTGTGATCTCACCCCAGGAGGAGGATAAAGGGGTGCACTGACTGTGATGTGACCCCAGGAGGAGGATAGAGGGGTGCACTGACTGTGATGTGACCCCAGGAGGAGGATAGAGGGGTGCACTGACTGTGATCTCACCCCAGGAGGAGGATAGAGGGGTGCACTGACTGTGATCTCACCCCAGGAGGAGGATAGAGGGGTGCACTGACTGTGATCTCACCCCAGGAGGAGGATAGAGGGGTGCACTGACTGTGATCTCACCCCAGGAGGAGGATAAAGGGGTGCACTGACCTGTGATGTGACCTCAGGAGGGGGTTGCTGAGAGTTGATGTCCCCGCTCCTTGGCTGCCCTGACGTATAGTGGGGGCGAGATCTACCCTTGTGTGTGACCCTGGGGGGTATTTGTGAGGCCCGGCCGGCTCCGTCAAGTGCTCGCACTTCTTTGCTGATAAGTTTCCTAGTTTAGGGCGAGGTGGTTGTTGTGGGGTCACTGGTGCCGTTGTAGTGTGGAGGTGAGATGCATGATTAGACCTGGTCCATCTCCATCTGTGGAATTGTGGGTAATTTAGAAGAAGGGCTGATGACCGGCCGGGGGTCTGAGCGCGAAACATCAAAAAGGTTCCACTCAAGGCGATGCATCCGCTTTTCTTTTACTGTTTACCTTATAAATCTCCACCGCGGCCGCGCTGTGTCTCGCTCAGCGACGATGGTTGGTCACTGGGTGATGGCCTTGTACGTGGTCCATATGGTTTCTATAGCGCAGACGTATATATGGCTTTGTACGATTCATGTACGTGGAATCACCTGGAGACTTGTGCAGAGTAAATAGTTACCATGACAACAGGAAGCAGCGGGCAGTGAGTGAATCCGTGCTCAGGACACGTATGTTGTGTGACTTCCCTCATCCATCGATCATGGGTTGCATCATTCAGGGCCGTGAAGATGTCCTCCTCTCCCTGGAGAAGCCGCCATCTTGCCTCTGGGGGCGATACACAAGGTTCAGCTCAGTGCTGTATTGCGCCATTTATCTGAATTTCACAGGGCAAACCACAAATTTATCAGAAAGAGGATCTGTCCGGCACTCGGTGCCATTTGTTTTGTACACCAAATGCAGGGACCTGTACCTGGACGGAGCCCACAACAAACCAGTGCAGTGTTTGCTGGAAACTGGAAGTCCTGAAATCGGTACAAGACGGTGGAGGAAGAAGAAGATGGATGATATGACGGTGCCTTCAGATCAAGGAGCCCTGAGACATCTGTGTGTATTCACCAGTTCTGGAGGAGGACCTTCTGAGGTAAATAACGGAGAGATAAAGCGTTCTGACCGGTTGGAGAATGTTGGTTACGGCATAATTCAGACAATGCACGAGAGCCATGAAAACGTCATCGTAATCTCCACGCTATATCCCGGTCCTGTGGTGGATTCTGGAGCCGCCATCTTGTCTGACATCCCGCAGATTCCAGGAGCCCAACCTCAAAGATGGATAATAGAAGGAACCCTCGATGTCCTAAATGTAAGACTGAAGCCGGCGATCTCTGGAATCAGGTTACCGAGACATGGATCTGTAATGGGAATTCCCGCTGATCCTACCATCTACGTGGGGATCATTTACTGACATCTTTACGCCAGTTTTTGGTATTAAAAAAAAGTCACAAAACCTTATTTGGGACTTTTTAAACACGTGCGACAGTATTTTGTTGCGCGGACGTTTTTGCTGGGACATCGGCAGAATAATTTTACTAACATTTACTCCTGGATACAGAGGCATACGTGGAGCGGTCTTTGTAAATGACCCCCATGTGTGTTGTGGAGTCCAAACTCTTTGGAGATGGTTCTGTAACATTTTCCAACCCGAATGAGCATCAAAAACAGATTTATCCTGATGTGGGCGGCGGTGACAGATCAGCCTAATGGTCCCAGCGTCACCTTAGATATTGGCTACTGATAAACGTCTGTGAGACCATTGCCGCTCAGACGCAGCCGGGCCGTGGTGGTGGGTACATGGCTGTGACGGTTGCTCTTTCAGATATAACAGTCTATCCTCCGTATGACGCACGGATAAATCATTGACCCCGTGCAGAGGGGGCTCGGGGGATGGGCCGTGCTCTCTGATGGTCGGGGCCTTGGCCCTCCCTGCATTATTTGCTCTGCAGATAACTCCTTCTATCCAAGATGCAAATACCAGATACTGTACTTTGATCTTCAGTAATTGCCGGACTGAACAATGGGCGGCTTTACGAGGCTGCGGACAATGCAGAGATTCCCGATCTCTCCCCTCCTTCAGTCACATGGACGGTCCGACCTGCCTGCCCAGTATGAAGTATGTGCCCTGACCGCAGGCGACCTTCAGAATGGCTGCTGCAGATGTCGGGGGATGAGACGCTTCCTTCCATGGCCGGATGTTGTGGACATTTGATCATGGGCACTTGTGGATGGCGAAGGTCACTTAGTGGCACCCGTTAGACACATGCCTCCAATACAATATGGTGGAAACGACGGGCTGCAGATGCGGTGTGAACAGACTGGAGGGAAGTGACAACTGATCAGAGCAGATATCTGTAAAAGAGGTTGTCATCCATTGATCACAAAACAGGGAGATCAAATTCCTCCACCCAGACCTGATCTCTGCTTGTTGTCAGTGAATGGAGACTCTTTTTTAAACCAGCAATAGACTTCTCGCCTCTGAGTGCTCGTTACAGTCACATCCCACCTGGACCTCCCTAATAGTCTGGGCTTTACCTGCACTGATACATTGTGACAAACCATCAGGAGAGGGATTGTGCTGCGGCTGGGAGGACTGTCCACGTTGTATCCGAGCTCCATGTAGAAGGACATATAGCAGTCCAGCATCATTAACCTGATAAAGCAGTGTATTTGGTAGAAGTGGTATTTCTACATAGTAAATGATTTACCTGTGAGGGTGCGCTTACTGAAATCCGTTCCACTCACCTGAATGGGGCCGGCAGAAATCCGTGTGCTCGCCGCCCCATTACAATGTATGGAACTGATTTTCAGTTGCAGAAATTTCGGAATTGTGTGAAGGCGCCTTTAGTGTTCCTGCGCAGGAGTGCAGATTTCAAAAGAGAAAGTGCATTTCTGTGTCAGATCTGCACCAAAAAAACGCAGATCTCACCTTTGCATTGAAAAGGGTGAAACCTGGATCAAAAATCACAGAAACAATTGACAAGCTGCGGATTTCTAAATCTGTATTTCAGGTCAAATCGCACACGGAAATCAGAAGCAAAGTGTGGATGAGCTGCGTCTAATCTCAGGCTCTCTGCTGCTTCTATATTATGCTGCAGTGTTTCTGCGTGTAGATTGGTGCGGGAAAAAAGTGTAGTCCGCAGCATGTGCAGCCATCTCAGTGTAGTAGAGTAATAGAAAAAATAACCTCAACAATCAGGACGTGCACGTCGCTCTCATTACTGGAAAGGGGCTCAAAATAATAGCGGTGAGGATTAAACTGGTGAAGTCCGTCATTCTGTGGAAGTTCAGGGGTCTGGCTCTTATTTTAGGTAGAACGGTGGCAAATGCTGCACATGTTAGTTATAGGGCATTTCCTTCTGAAATACTGGAGAAAATGGGTCATTCCAAACAGTGTTCCGATGAAGAATGTACTTTGATGAAAAAGTTAAGGGAAGTGAAGCAAATTGTAGGCTGTTCAGCGAAGATGATCTCAGATGCCTCGAAGGAGCAACCAATACCTGAAAGACACGGAAGGAAGAAGGGAAGTACTTTTGGAAGGAACGAAGAATGGCCAAAAACGGCAAAGGCTCAACCAATGATCACCTCCAGAAAGATGCATGAGGATCCGAAGTTACCAGCAAGAACTTTCTGCAAAGTCCGGGTGCTGAAAAAGAGACTTTTTAAAATTTGCCAAGGAACATATTGACTGGCTGAAGAAGAAATGGCGGAACATTCTGCAGACTGATGAAAGCAGAATTGTTGTTTTTTTTGGGTGTAGTGGCCGCAGACAGTACGTCAGACGCCTTCCCTGATTTCAAGCCCTAGTACACTGTGAAGACATTAAAGCATGGCGGAGCAGAAGTCATGATCTGAGGATATTTCTCATGCCAAAGTTTAATTACTGACGAGGGATCAGCCTGAAAAAATAAAAATACTTGAGAAGTCTTATCTAAGAAGTCTTAAGTCATGTCGTCCTATGTCGAAGAAATGCCCTTGAAACGGAGAGTTCAACATAACAATGCAGTAAGGGAAGAAGACTGAGGTACGGCCGCTCAATCCCATAGAGAACTTGTGGGGGTGACATAAAAAACGCAGAAAAACCGTGGAATGTCGTCCAATGATCCTGGACCAGAAGACCTGTTCAGAGGGGCAGGAGTCGGTCGGCTCCACGCAGTACAGACATCGAGCAGTTCTCAGAAACAACGGCGAGGCTGAAATATCAGTTCAAAAACTGGAGAAATGTTATTTTCATTTTTGAGGGTGAAGAGATTTCCGAGCATTTATAGAAAGAAAAGTATAGATGCGGTTACCATACCTCCCAACAGTCCTGGATCTGGCAGGACCGTCTCAGATTTTGGCAGCTCTCCCATGGTCCCAGGAAGGCTGAGGGACGTCCCAATGCTTCTGCTTCCTGAGGACGTGGAAAGGGTTGAATGCAGTGAAGTGGGGGGGTCTCTGGTTCACGGCCTCTGGCCTGTGCTCTGGTGCTGGGGGGGGACATGATGTGATTTATACTACAGGGCAGCACTACTGTAAAGGGGGCACTATCGGGGCATGACTGCTGTGTGGGGGCAGGACTGGCTTCCCCCTTCCCCCTCCAGGATTCTCCCCCTGAAGGTTTCTGATGTCCACAATGTGTGGTGAATGGCGGACCCCGCTTTCTACAAACGCCATGAAGACACAAAGGGTTAAGACTGTGATCGAGGGGCATTGTCTGGACGAATGCCCACCGTGTCCTGTTTCAAGAGGAAAGATGGTTTACGGGCCTTGAATTCCATCATTTAGCATTGAGAGGATACAAGGACAAAACCATGAGAGACTGACAAAAATGGAGTAATAACCATGAACCCATCAGCTCCAAAATATTAAAAATCTCAAAGATTTTCCTCCAGCAGCGTCTATTAGTCCTGTTAATCCGGCACTTAACGTGGTCCTAGATATTAATGCAGTTGGGTGGGGGAGGGGGTTTAGCTTACAGACAGGAGACAACATGAAGGCCGTGGTGTTTGTATTGTCCTCTAGTTCCCGCTGGTGTAGATGATGAATCACATTACATGATGTGGACGGCCGGGTGTGTGTGTCACTTACCTGGGGAAGAGATGGCACCAGGTGCACTATAGGAAGATGGCGTCCTGGTCTGATGAATCACATTACATGATGTGGACGGCCGAGAGGATGTAATCACTTACCTGGGGAAGAGATGGCACCAGGTGCACTATGGGAAGATGGCATCCTGGTCTGATGAATCGCATTACATGATGTGGACGGCCGAGAGGATGTAATCACTTACCTGGGGAAGAGATGGCACCAGGTGTACTATGGGAAGATAGCGGCCTGGTCTGATGAATCGCATTACATGATGTGGACGGCCGAGAGGATGTAATCACTTACCTGGGGAAGAGATGGCACCAGGTGCACTATAGGAAGATGGCGTCCTGGTCTGATGAATCACATTACATGATGTGGACGGCCGAGAGGATGTAATCACTTACCTGGGGAAGAGATGGCACCAGGTGTACTATGGGAAGATAGCGGCCTGGTCTGATGAATCACATTACATGATGTGGACGGCCGGGAGGATGTAATCACTTACCTGGGGAAGAGATGGCACCAGGTGCACTATAGGAAGATGGCGTCCTGGTCTGATGAATCACATTACATGATGTGGACGGCCGGGAGGATGTAATCACTTACCTGGGGAAGAGATGGCACCAGGTGCACTATGGGTAGAAGAGACGGCGAAGGCAGTGCGATGCTCTAAGCGATGTGACATCTACCTAACCACAGTAGTAAAGGTGATATCCCGCTTCTCTGCCGGATCGGGTGCACGGATGTGTGGATAAAACTGAAGAAGTGCAGCGTCCAACAATGTGAAGATTGAAGTGACTTACAGTCCACAACCGGAGGAGCACATCGCTTACGCGTTTCAACAGACACAAGCCGTCTTAGTCATAGCGCAAAAGAATTCTACAAGAAGCAATCACATACAACCTTATATTTGGTTCTGTGAACCTTTTTAAACCCCGTTCTTGTGTAAGACAGCTTATGTCGCTCAAAATGCGTAAGCCATGTGTTCCTCCTGTTCTGGACTTTAAGCAATCTTCCTTCTTCCTACCTAACTATTGTATAGACAAGTTACCCCAGCCCCCTTTACTTTGTGGCAGCGGTGCCCCCTAATGGCAGTGCCCTCCTTCGGCACAATAATGACCCAGCCACACTGCAAAAACTGCCCAGGAATGAGGAGCCTGACAAAGAGGTGACGGTGTCTCCAAATTTCTAGATCTTAATCCAATCCGTGGGATCCATGGAAGAGGCACCGAGGTTTTGGGGAGTCTGTGCTTTGATGGTGATTAGCGCGGCCTCTGGATAGTCCTTGTCAGTTTCCTGATGCAGCAAAGATACAGGGACTATATCCCCTGTGTGAGGATCTGGGCGGCGTGTCCCTCCCACACCTCACGAGCGATCAGCATCCTCGGCGTTGTCGCCTCCGGCAGAGGTTTGCACGGTTAATAGGACAACAGATACCATTGTGTCAGCGAGCGGCTGTCTTCAGGCTGCAATGGCTTCAAAGCATCAACCTCATAATCATGACGCCGACACGTGGGATCCGCTCAGTACAAGCTCGTACAACGGCTCCGGGAAGACGGCAGCCCCGAGTAATGGTGACTGCACAAGACTGGTGCGCGCTGAAGGAAAAGTGCAAAAGACGATAAAGACTCGAAGATTCTCTGCAAATGCATCAGACTGCTCTTACAGTAAAGAGTCCATAGTCTCACTGCTCTTACAGTAAAGAGTCCATAGTCTCACTGTTCTTACCGTAAAGAGTCCATAGTCTCACTGCTCCTACAGTAAAGAGTCCATAGTCTCACTGCTCTTACAGTAAAGAGTCCATAGTCTCACTGCTCTTACCGTAAAGAGTCCATAGTCTCACTGCTCTTACCGTAAAGAATCCATAGTCTCACTGCTCTTACCGTAAAGAGTCCATAGTCTCACTGCTCTTACCGTAAAGAATCCATAGTCTCACTGCTCTTACCGTAAAGAGTCCATAGTCTCACTGCTCTTACAGTAAAGAGTCTATAGTCTCACTGCTCTTACAGTAGAGTCCATAGTCTCACTGCTCTTACAGTAAAGAGTCCATAGTCTCACTGCTCTTACAGTAAAGAGTCCATAGTCTCACTGCTCTTACAGTAAAGAGTCCATAGTCTCACTGCTCTTACAGTAAAGGGTCCATAGTCTCACTGCTCTTACAGTAAAGAGTCCATAGTCGCACTGCTCTTACAGTAAAGAGTCCATAGTCTCACTGCTCTTACAGTAAAGAGTCCATAGTCTCACTGCTCTTACAGTAAAGAGTCCATAGTCTCACTGCTCTTACAGTAAAGAGTCCATAGTCTCACTGCTCTTACAGTAAAGAATCCATAGTCTCACTGCTCTTACAGTAAAGAATCCATAGTCTCACTGCTCTTACAGTAAAGAGTCCATAGTCTCACTGCTCTGCTTACAGTAAAGAGTCCATAGTCTCACTGCTCTTACAGTAAAGAGTCCATAGTCTCACTGCTCTTACAGTAAAGAGTCCATAGTCTCACTGCTCTTACCGTAAAGAGTCCATAGTCTCGCTGCTCTTACAGTAAAGAGTCCATAGTCTCACTGCTCTTACCGTAAAGAATCCATAGTCTCACTGCTCTTACAGTAAAGAGCCCATAGTCTCACTGCTCTTACCGTAAAGAATCCTCTTCTATGTTTGTGTACAAACCTTCTTTCCTCCAGATGCAGAGGATGTCCCCTCGTCACAGTCACAGTCCTCGGGATAAATAGATGATGGGAGAGATCTCTGTACTGACCTCTGATATATTTATACATAGTTATTAGATCTCCCCTCAGTCGTCTTTTTTCTAAAGTGAATAACCCTAATTTTGATAATCTTTCTGGGTACTGTAGTCCACCCATTCCAGTTATTACTTTAGTTGCCCTCCTCTGAACCCTCTCCAGCTCTGCTATGTCTGCCTTGTTCACAGGAGCCCAGAACTGTACACAGTCCTCCATGTGTGGTCTGACTAGTGATGTGTAAAGTGGCAGGACTATGTTCTCATCACGGGCATCTATGCCCCTTATGATGCAACCCATTATCTTATTGGCCTTGGCAGCAGCTGTCTGACACTGGTTTCTACAGCTTAGTTTGCTGTTCACTAAAATTCCTAAATCCTTTTCCATGTCAGTGCTACCCAGTGTTTTACCATTTAGTATGTACTGGTGACTTGCATTATTCCTTCCCATGTGCATAACCTTACATTTGTCAGTGTTAAACCCCATCTGCCACTTCTCTGCCCAAGCCTCCAGTCTATCCATCCTGTCCTCTGTAGTGTGTATGTGTGTATATATATATATATATATATATATATATATATATATACACACACATACACATTATGCTGGCCTCTGTAGTATATATATATAGAATGTCCTCTGTAGTATATATATATATATATATATATACAGTCAGGGGCGGTCTTGGGCACCACGCATCCTATGCATTTGCGTAGGGCCCCCGGCGTCCAAGGGGGCCCCCACGCTCTTCTCTTGTGCCGGTGCCCAGGACCGCCCGCAGAGGGAGATGAGCGCTTCCATTGTGGAAGCGCTCATCTCCATAGTCATCTGTATCGCCGTCCTCAGGACGGCGATACAGATGCCTGTATAGTACTGGGGCAGGGGAGGGAGAGGCGTCTCCCCTGCCCGTTCCTCTGATAGGCTGCAGGCACTGGGCCTGCAGCCTATCAGAGGCCGGCTCAGGTGGCGCGATGACGTCATCGCGCCGCCTGAGCCGTACAGCGCGGGACACAGGCCGGAAGAGGCCTGCATCGCATCGCTGCCAGCACCATGGAGGTAAGTATAAGTGTTAATTTTTTTTTATTTTTTTTTTTTATTGTAGCAGTCACCGACCGGAGCTCAATTGGGGGCACTGGGGGCATTTTTACTGGCACATGGGGGCACATGGGGGCATTTTACTGGCACATGGGGGCATTTTTACTGGCACATGGGGGCACTGTGGGCATTTTACTGGCACATGGGGCACTGTGGGGCATTTTTACTGGCACATGGGGGCACTGGGGGCATTTTTACTGCCACATGGGGGCACTGAGGGCATTTTTACTGGCACATGGGGGCATTTTTACTGGCACTGGGGGCACTGGGGCATTTTTTACTGGCACTGGGGGCACTGGGGGCATTTTTACTGGTACTGGGGGCAATTTTTACTGGCACATGGGGGCACTGGGGGCATTTTACTGGCACATGGGGGCATTTTTACTGGCACATGGGGGCACTGGGGGCATTTTTTACTGGCACATGGGGGCACTGAGGGCATTTTACTGGCACGGGGCATTTTTTACTGGCACATGGGGGCAACATGGGGGCATTTTTACTGGCACATGGGGGCACTGGGGGCATTTTTTAAACTGGCATTTGCCAGGCATGGGGGCATTTTTTTACTGGCACATGGGGGCTTACTGAGGGCCATTTTACTGGCACGGGGCATTTTTACTGGCACATGGGGCATTTTTACTGGCACATGGGGGCACTGGGGGCATTTTTTACTGGCACATGGGGGCACTGGGGCATTTTTACTGGCACTGGGGCACTTCTTACTGGCACATGGGGGCACTGGGGGGCATTTCTTTATGGCATGGGAGCACTAGGGGCATTTTTCTGGCACATGGGGGCACTGGGGCATTTCTTACTGGCACATGGGGGCACTGGGGGCATTTCTTACTGGCACATGGGGGCACTGGGGGCATTTCTTACTGGCACATGATTTTGAGGGGGAATCAATGGGGGGAACTTCTGGCGCATTATTGGGGCATTTCTTACTGGCACATAATTTGGGGGGCATCTATGGGTGGGGAGCACTTTTTACTGGCACATTATTAGGGTGAAATTTTGGGGGCACTTCTTACTGGCACATTGGAAGCATTATTACTTCTGGGGCACAGTGGGGACATTAGTACTGTGGGGGGCACTATTACTGTGGGGGGCACCCTGGCACAGTATCAGCGCAGTTATTTCTGGGGGACGTTATGTTCACACTATTTGCTGGGCGCAGTTATTTTAGGACACTGTGTGCCAATAATTATTGAAGGGCACTATCTGTGTGGTACTAGTGGCACAGTACTGGGGGTGGTAGGATGATTTGTCCAGAAGATGGGAGGATGATGGAAAAGTAGTAAACTAAAATTTTTTTCTGTCAAACTGCAGAGATAAGAAATGGCTGAAAAATGGCGTCTGGTCTGAAAGGAGAAGATGAGGAAAGAGAAGATCTACATCCGAGGAGACGTCACTGGATGTAAGAGGTATGAGGCGCTGGATTATACTGGATGTAAGAGGTATGTGGCGCTGTATTATACTGGATGTAAGAGGTATGGGGCGCTGTATTATACTGGATGTAAGAGGTATGAGGCGCTGGATTATACTGGATGTAAGAGGTATGAGGCGCTGTATTATACTGGATGTAAGAGGTATGGGGCGCTGTATTATACTGGATGTAAGAGGTATGGGCGCTGTATTATACTGGATGTAAGAGGTATGGGGCGCTGTATTATACTGGATGTAAGAGGTATGAGGCGCTGTATTATACTGGATGTAAGAGGTATGGGGCGCTGTATTATACTGGATGTAAGAGGTAATGGGGCGCTGTATTATACTGGATGTAAGAGGTATGGGGCGCTGTATTATACTGGATGTAAGAGGTATGGGGCGCTGTATTTATACTGGATGTAAGAGGTATGGGGCGCTGTATTATACTGGATGTAAGAGGTATGGGGCGCTGTATTATACTGGATGTAAGAGGTATGGGGCGCTGTATTATACTGGATGTAAGAGGTATGAGGCGCTGTATTATACTGGATGTAAGAGGTATGGGCGCTGTATTATACTGGATGTAAGAGGTATGGGGCGCTGTATTATACTGGATGTAAGAGGTATGGGGCGCTGGTATTATACTGGATTAAGAGGTATGGGGCGCTGTAATTATACTGGATGTAAGAGGTATGGGGCGCTGTATTATCTGGATGTAAGAAGGTATGGAGCGCTGTATTATACTGGATGTAGAGGTATGGGGCGCTGTATTATAACTGGATGTAAGAGGTATGGAGCGCTGTATTATACTGGATGTAAGAGGTATGGGGCGCTGTTTATACTGGATGTAAGAGTATGGGCGCTGTATATACTGGATGTAAGAGGTATGGGGCGCTGTATTATACTGGATGTAAGAGGTATGAGGCGCTGTATTATACTGGATGTAAGAGGTATGGGGCGCTGTATTATACTGGATGTAAGAGGTATGAGCGCTGTATTATACTGATGTAAAGGTATGGGGCGCTGTATTATACTGGATGTAAGAGGTATGGGGCGCTGTATTATACTGGATGTAAGAGGTATGGGGCGCTGTATTATACTGGATGTAAGAGGTATGGGCGCTGTATTATACTGGATGTAAGAGGTATGGGGCTGTATTATATTGGATGTAAGAGGTATGAGGCGCGTATTATACTGGATGTAAGAGGTATGGGGGCTGTATTATACTGGATGTAAGAGGTATGGGGCGCTGTATTATACTGGATGTAAGAGGTATGGGGCGCTGTATTATACTGGATGTAAGAGGTATGGGCGCTGTATTATACTGGATGTAAGAGGTATTACTGGATGTAAGAGGTATGGGGCGCTGTATTATACTGGATGTAAGAGGTATGAGGCGCTGTATTATACTGGATGTAAGGTATTATATATATCTGGATGTAAGAGGTATGGGCTGTATTATATGGATGTAAGAGTATGGGGCGCTGTATTATACTGGATGTAAGAGGTATGAGGGCGCTGTATTATACTGGATGTAAGAGGTATGGGGCGCTGTATTATACTGGATGTAAGAGGTATGAGGCGCTGTATTATACTGGATGTAAGAGGTATGGGGCGCTGTATTATACTGGATGTAAGAGGTATGGGGCGCTGTATTTATACTGTAAGATATATTATACTGGATGTAAGAGGTATGGGCGCTGTATTATACTGGATGTAAGAGGTATGGGGCTGTATTATACTGGATGTAAGAGGTATGGCGCTGTATTATACTGGATGTAAGAGGTATGGGCGCTGTATATACTGGATGTAAGAGGTATGGGGCGCTGTATTATACTGGATGTAAGAGGTATGGGGCGCTGTATTATACTGGATGTAAGAGGTATGGCGCTGTATATTACTGGATGTAAGAGGTATGAGGCGCTGTATTATACTGGATGTAAGAGATGGGGCTGTATATACTGGATGTAAGAGGTATGGCTGTATTATATGGGCGCTGTATTAACTGGATGTAATTATACTGAGGTATGGGCGCTGTATTATACTGGATGTAAGAGGTATGGGGCGCTGTATTATACTGGATGTAAGAGGTATGGGCGCTGTATTATACTGGATGTAAGAGGTATGGGGCGCTGTATTAGGCGGGTGGGGGCCAAGCTGAACTCTTGCACCAGGGCCCATGAGCCTTTAGCTACGCCCCTGCAGCCCAGCCAATAGAGAGCTGGGAGTCTGGGACACGCCATAGGCTGTGGGCAACCTTGACCCCCCCTCCAGTGAGGTGTAGGGGGTGTGTCATTGGGGGGGGCGTGTCATCAGAGGCCGTGTCATCAGGGGTGTGAGGTGTCATTGGGGGGGGGGGCCCCAGACATAACTTCGCTTAGGGCCCCAGAAATGCCAAGACCGCCCCTGTATACAGTATACTATCCTGTAGTGTGTGTATGTATGTATATATATATATATACTCTATACTGTCCTCTGTAGTACATACAGTATACTACCCTCAGTAGTATATATACAGTATACTGTCCTCTGTAGTGTATATATACAGTATACTGTCCTCCTCTGTGTTAATTACTTTACACAGTTTAGTGTCATCTGCAAAAACTGATATTTTACTGTGCAAGCCTTCTACAAGATCTCATGTCTGAGCGGTTGTCACAGCCCGACCCTTACTGATGACATCACAGACAAGGACATTGGGATCAGGCATGAGATCCACACACCATATACTGCCGTAACATCTTACTGCTGACAACCTGCCTGTATACCATGTCTTAGAGGTTGTCACAGCCCCGCCCCTTAGTATCGAAAAAGTAATGTAAACTGATTACCTTCCCGACTTGCCTCTCACTATTGCTTGGTTTTCGTGATCATGGGAGTCCAGGGAACTTTCTCCTTTTTGCCCTTCACTTTCCCCTCCCTGTATTTTTAACCCCTTTCCTGCCTGCTCGTTGTTGCGAGACATTTCCATCCACCGTTTGAAATAGGAAACCTTTCTAATTGATATTTGTCTTGCAATCGACCCTGAATTGTTGCGGCTGCTTCCTGCGCTGTTTGAACAGTGGTTAACGTGAGTGAGGCTTTATGATGCGGGCGATAGGGCAGAGGCCGGACTCCACGCTGCAGACATTGGGACTCCGGGTAAAGCCGGACATGTCTTCTCCATAGACACACATTTAGCTGCTGCGCCCATGTCCTCTCAGGATTTGTTGGACAAGGTGGAGACACCTGTGAATATGACTCAGAAGCGGGCAGCCAGCAACATGTCACACTCCCTTTACATGGCTGAACATCCCGTCTCCTGTTCCCTGCCACTGGAGGCAGAATTACTGACCTCAGAGCTGTCACCACTGCCCCATCTGTCCACAGACTAAGTGTTCTGGCTGCATAGTGCACAGCAAGTGAACCCATGAGAATGTGGAAGAACACGTTTCATCTATTCCTTCACCGACTCCTCGGCTTCTGAGGATCTGTAGGCACTGAGGGGGTTACATGGTGACATGTATCGGGATGTACTGGTTTTCTGGTGGTGTGTGAGGTTATATGGAGACATATACTGATTCTACTGGTTACACTGGGGATGTATTGGTTAGGTGGAGGCACACTGTATGGAGACTGAGGAAAGTATTGGGGGCACATACACATTCTACCTCAAGGTTTCACGACATCCATAGGCCTTAGTATGGAGTTGTTCCCCTTTGCTGGTACGGCTTTCTACGACATTCTGTAGAGGGTCTTTTGGAGGGAATTTTTGCCCATTCAGGATCCATAGCGTCTATATCCTTTCCTTCTTGCTTTTCTGTAGATTTTGTAACGTTGGAGATGGAAACCTTGGTGCTTAATACCCTTTGTCGTCAACAATTGTCCATCCTTACCCAGCATGCAGTGGGTCCCATTATTACCAGTGATGCAATTAGTCCCAGTGTGATGGAGAAGTCTGCTGGACATGCTGGGACCTGCGGATCACACTCTGGGGGTCCTGGAGCAGAGAGGACGCACAGTTCTGCAGAATCGCTCCGGCAGCTTATCACATATCCGTTTGTTCTCTCAAGAAACTGATCATTTCTGACTTGGGTCTCATTGGAGACTTCAAGCAGTTTTCTCAGTTTCGGTCCATGTATGAAACCTTCCTCCTCACCTGGCGGTTTAATGGGGATTTTGCGCTAATTGTGTCACTCCGTCAGCTTCCTGCTATCCAATTATCCAGGGTTCATTTCCATGGAAATTCAGTGCAAGGAGGCCGAGGAGGAAAGTCAGGATCTCGGAAGCAGCAGAGATTATCTATCCTCCTCGTGGGGCTACAAGAACCGGGGAAAAAAGTCACCCCTCGCTGAAGACATTTTGGACATCAGATGGAGGATCCGAGTGTCGCAGACGGCACAGAATCCCCTCCTGTCAGTATCTGCTCCCAGCTCTGCGAATCCTCTTCAACATGTGGATGATGTTCGGGGGTAGTTTTTGCCGCCATGTGGGCACGGCTGATGCCGTTCAGGTTGCGGTTTTAGTGCTGGGACGCAGCAGAGCTTCTCACCACCTCCTGCAGCAGGATTTTGCTGTATTCAGGGTCTTGCTGTCACCCGTCCCGCATGCACCTTATGAAAGGAAAACTTCCATAAACTTTTTTGCAATTCAGTTCCTGAACAGTTCACACGTCTCCGATTTCTTGCTGTGAATGGATTCTTCAGTTGCACTGAATCTGCCTGGTGTGAACAGATCTCGTCGGTCATTTGGTCTGCAGATTAGGAACACCTATGTGCATTCTGTATTTTTCTCGCTCCCATCCACAGAACGGGCTATCGAGAACCTGCACAGAGACGTGCGGACTGAGCACATGGATCTCCAGAGAAATAAACACCGGGTACGAATCCTGTAAAAACGGAAACGCAGCAGCTTTATCACTTCTCCGGAGGACATTTGGCTCATTCTCCACAGTAGTGACTGATCAGCGGCTCCTGTCGCTGCTGCTCTCCCATTATGTGACGGCAGACGCAGGGACCCGTCCCCCTTAATGAAAAACTCCACACATAAACATAAATTGAATTTATTCTAAAGCAAACTCAGGATTTTTTTTTTCTTTTCTCCTCGTTTCTTTTATAGCAAATTCTAATCACATACAGGTTAATGCAACAAAAGAAAAAAAATGGGGGAAAAACATCTGTACAATCGTCATGATACCCGGGGAAAGTGAACAATCCAGATATTATAAATACAGAGATATAATCCATGCACATTAACCCCATGTACTCCTCAGTTCTGCACTGTGAATGGCGGTGCTGCAGCCTCCCCCGAGGGGCGATGGTGACCCTGCCGGGGGCCGGGCAGAATACACAGGGTGTGGACAAGTGATAATAGGACAATGGAGCCGGGATCGGACAGGCTGTTAGTAGGCAACGTCCAGAGCGCCACACTCTGACCACGAGCTGGGACACATGCCGCGACCACTGCGCAATAGTAAGAGATTACAAAGGTGGGATTTGGTTTGAAAGCTGCTTTGTTTTCTTATCTTTCTGCGTGGAGTTTGTTACTTTTCAATAGTTATAAAGCGCGGTGGATCCGGCCCTCACGCCGGCGCCGCTCACACACATGGCTGGAGGTCGGAGCCATTGGTTATGTATCGGTGAAGCTGCATTCAGCTGGAAGAAAAAGAAGAGGCCACAAAAGAAAAGAAAATCCTTACAAGTAATGTTTAATTCGTTAGACCGACAGCCACTTCTGACAAGTACGCAGGAGCGCAGCGGCTGAGGGGCTCGACCGCCACACTTACACCTTAACAGTCAATAAGGATCAAGCAGAGCACTCCAAAACTGAATGCCGAGGTGCACTCCACCTGCGTGGTGGAGGGGGGCACCTGGCGTAACAACAGGCCACGAAGATACATATACAAACTGCCCGGAGCACTGGTGGAGCAGATCAGGTTCATTACACCTTCCATTACAGCATCATACATACAGGGCGCCTCAACCGCACGAGGAACATGTGGAGCTTCCTATTTACAGGGTGATTAAATATCTTATAAATAAAGGAACAAAGTAAAGAAAACTGCCTCACGTGATGAGTAGATGGATGCACAAGATGGCGGCACAGCAAGAACAGAGGTGACTGCGGCGGGAGGAGCTGAGTCTGGGCTTTATGCATGGTGACTGCGGTACATCCGCTGCCAGTCCTCATAGGGACACCATCTCATGCATCATCTGTAACTCCGCCCCTGCAGCCGCCATCTTGTGGGGCCTATACAGGAGAAAGACTTGGACTAAGACTTAAAACGACGACTTTCACGCCTTCTACTGGAAGGAGCCGGAGCTTCCTCCACAATGCGCAGCTTCACTCACAGCGAAAGGTCAAGAATGTAAAAAAAACGTCCTGACAACTCTCGTCACCAATGAGATAAAGTTAAAAAATAAAAAAAAAAAAAAAAAAAACCTTTAAAAGCTTTGACGCCTTCATCGCGCCGGACAGACGCTTTACTGAAACAATAAAATGGCGCCGTCGCTGCTGAACTCTCCTGTGCACACAAGATGGCGCCTTAGGCAGGACAGACGCACGCGCTGAGGACATTTAATTAAGGTCTTGTCCATTCGCTGAATGTGAAATTGTTTTAATGTGTTTCGCCGGCACTCACCGTGTCACCAGCTCCCTCTGCGGGTACGGCGCCGGTAAAACGAGCGCCGAGTATTTACAAAATAAAACAGCAGAAAGAAAAACAGGAAAGAGAAGAGATGCAAACCATCAGCGCCTGCAGCGTCTAACGCCAATGCTGAGCGGCGGTTTTTCCTTGTAGGAATTGTTTCGTCACTGGATCCGGAATCTCTACATTCAATTCATGAAGGAAGAAAAGCTGAGAATTCATATACATTTTAAATAAAATACTGATTGCATCAACCCTCGAGAGGCGCAGCTGATGGCGTCTTCGTTCGCTGCTCTGAATTGGGGCAGTTTTTTTTTTTTGTTTTAGGAAGTTTCAGCAAATGGAAAAGAGAAACGGCATTCTCTGGACAAATAAAACCCCTTCAGCGCTGGAGCCCTGGGAGCCTCGCCGGCCTCTCCAGTGGTGAAGTCGTCAATTCTATTAGTGTTAGCTGTGGCCGCCACCGGATACGTCCTGCGCACGCTCAGCCACCACTTTCTAGAAGCCGCCCAGGACAGGACGATGCCACTAACTGTGTGTGGAGACGTCGGAGGACGAGCTGCTGTTGCTGTTCGTGGTCTGCGCCCTCTTAATGTACAAGTTCAGAAGTTTCATCTGCGGAAAACAAAAGAAAAGAAATAAATTAAAAATAATGACCTCGTCACCTGATGAGACGGCGGACTGTCTACAAGCGAACGTCCCGGAGCGGCGGACTGTCTACAAGCGAACGTCCCGGAGCGGCGGACTGTCTACAAGCGAACGTCCCGGAGCGGCGGACTGTCTACAAGCGAACGTCCCGGAGCGGCGGACTGTCTACAAGCGAACGTCCCGGAGCGGCGGACTGTCTGCAGACCCTGACCAGGATGTGGGGATTTCCAGAATTCCCTAGGCCACATTTAGGACCCTCCTAGCTCTGCAGACCACTATCCTGGAGATCAGGCTCTTTCCTTTGTCACAGAACGCTCACAGCGCTAACAATATGGCATCCTGTGCGCGTTCTGGCGGCTGCTGGGGGTTATGTAACAGGAGACGTCAGCTCCAGAAGAGTCCGCACCTCAACCGGATTCCACCCCGACATTAAGAATATGTGAGAGGTCACGGCTGTTGTGTGAACGAGGACAGGACGATCGCTGTGATCGCCAGGGGTGTAAGCACTAGACGGACACCCAGCAGCGGGCTGTCACCCCCTAATGATGCAGGACGCCCCCGGTCTTACCTTACTGCCTGTGAGCTGCGCGAGGTACGGTTTCAGTTCCTCTCCAATCACAGAATAAATGGCAACCAGACAGAAGACGCTCGCTTTACGGACGCTGCTCTCCGTGTTGTCGTAGCCCTGCAGAGAGAATAAAGCCTCAGTAAGAGTGCAGGACAGAGCAAACATGGCGCAGAGGAGCCAGTGACCAAGACCGCCCTATAACCGGAGACCCCAGATAACGGATGGGGGGGCACCTGTAATAAGCCGGGGATGATATCCTGCAGGATCTGATGCAGCGACTCCTTTGAGATGCGCTCAATGACTTTAGTCTGCATTTTGATGGCGGCGAGGTTGATGGGGTAGTCGGCCGTCTGGATGATGGGACACAGGACCTTGATGCACTGCTCCGGATGGATCGAGCTGGCCAAGGTGGAGGCGGCTTCCTCTGCTGCTCTGACAACCTAAAACACACAGCAGTCAAACACTGACAACCTGATAACATCGGCACAGACTCCTCTATAGACATAAGACCTGCAGCATTAACTGTTTACATCCAGACGCCGAACCAATACTTCTCTGCTGAGGGTTTGTTACAATGTATCCGGGCCAGACTGTGAGCTGAATACCTGTCCTGGTACTTTGCTACAATGTATCAGTGCAGGGGAAAAGGCTTAAACTAGATTCACCTGTAACAGACCCTCAGCAGTGAGAGGATTTACATGAAATCTGAAACTCCCTGTAAGATGAAACTGGAATGACTAGACACGGCCCATCTGCGGAGAGCAGCTTTTGCCGGATTCTGTTCTCGCGCCTCTGGCACATAACTGGAATACAGTGTACATTATGTAATGTCTGCACTGATGACATCACAGGGACCCAAATCTGTGCCGTGCATCCGCTGTGATCGTCCCGCAGAGCCCATAAACCTTTACACAAGACGCCGGTGACTCCATTCCTGCTGCTGGGGCAGAATCTGCTCAGATGTCTGGTCGTGCTGATAGATGGGGGTAGTAGTACCTGTGACCATCTACAATGAGGGCTATATGATAATGGAGGATGCTTCTGCCGGACCGGATATTGGTTTCTCTATGGATCAGGCTTGTGGGGCCGGTACTTGGGAATGTGGTGATTGTAAGGGCCTCCTCCTACATAAGGGGCTTCAGGTCATTGGTTTCCCTGGACATGGCTGGGTGTTGTAGTTCACACTGCAGATGCCCAGGATGCAACGTGGAAGACTTCTCACCCAGAGGCTGCAGTTATTGGGAGAGACACAAAGATGGAGGAACCACTGGAGAGACGGCTCTGAAAGTCTTATTACAAGGATGGAAAGTAAATGTGGGGCCCCGACTGTGCGCGGAGCCGGAGCGATGGGAGCGCGTCGTTCAGACTCCAGTGTCGGCTTCTGGTCTATGAAGCTCCTGAGCTTTACGGTCACAGATGACGGGTGGGGGGTCAGTAATCAATGTAAAGCCGGCCATACACTGACAGCCCCTCCCCCGGCCGTCCAGCCCAGGACCAGCTTCCTGTGTACAGCCTGAGGGTAATCTATTCCGGAGCGGCTCTCGCTCATTAGTCGCATTGGCTGCGTGCACAGGAATGTACCTGTAAATATTAACCCGCACTGCGCTGCACCCCAGACGCCAAGCACAGACGAGGTCTCAGGGGGAGGGGAAAAAGTGTTTCATCAACTGCAAATCTGGAAGAAGTCATAAAAAAAATGTAACACGTCTGCAGAGCAGAACAAACATACATACGTCATGTACATACAGTCACACGGTGCACCCTGTATACACACGTCATGTACATACAGTCACACGGTGCACCCTGTACACACATGTCATGTACATACAGTCACACGGTGCACCCTGTACACACACGTCATGTACATACAGTCACACGGTGCACCCTGTATACACACGTCATGTACATACAGTCACACAGTGCACCCTGTATACACACGTCATGTACATACAGTCACACAGTGCACCCTGTACAGTCATGGCCAAAAGTTTTGAGAATGACACAAATCTTCTATTCTCACATGATCTGCTGCCCTCTGGTTTTCTGTCTGTTTGTCAGATGTTTTTATCACATACAGAAATATAATTGCAATCATATTATGAGTAACAAAAGCTTATATTGACCGTTAGAATGAGTTAATGCAGCAAGTCAATATTTGCAGTGTTGACCCTTCTTCTTCAGGACCTCTACAATTCTCCCTGGCATGCTCTCAATCAACTTCTGGACCAAATCCTGACTGATAGCCGTCCATTCTTGCACAATCAATGCTTGCATTTTGTCAGAATTTGTAGGTTTTTGTTTGTCCACCCGTCTCTTGATGATTGACCACAAGTTCTCAATGGGATTAAGATCTGGGGAGTTTCCATGCCATGGACCCAAAATCTCTATGTTTTGTTCCCTGAGCCATTTAGTTATCACCTTTGCTTTATGGCAAGGTGCTCCATCATGCTGGAAAAGGCATTGTTGATCGCCAAACTGCTCTTGGACGGTTGGGAGAAGTTGCTCTCGGAGGACATTCTGGTCCCATTCTTTATTCATGACAAGACTGTGAGAGAGCCGATTCCCTTGGCTGAGAAGCAACCCCACACATGAATGGTTTCAGGATGCTTTATAGTTGGCATGAGACAAGACTGGTGGTAGCGCTCACCTCGTCTTCGCCGAATAAGCTGTTTTCCAGATGTCCCAAACAATCGAAAAGGGGATTCATCAGAGAAAATGACTTTCCCCCAGTCCTCAGCAGTCCACTCCCTGTACCTTCTGCAGAATATCAGTCTGTCCCTGATGTTTTTTCTGGAGAGAAGTGGCTTCTTTGCTGCCCTCCTTGAGACCAGGCCTTGCTCCAAGAGTCTCCGCCTCACAGTGCGTGCAGATGCACTCACACCTGCCTGCTGCCATTCCTGAGCAAGCTCTGCACTGCTGGTAGCCCGATCCCGCAGCTGAAACACTTTTAAGAGACGGTCCTGGCGCTTGCTGGTCTTTCTTGGGCGCCCTGGAGCCTTTTTGGCAACAATGGAACCTCTCTCCTTGAAGTTCTTGATGATGCGATAGATTGTTGACTGAGGTGCAATCTTTCTAGCTGCGATACTCTTCCCTGTTAGGCCATTTTTGTGCAGTGCAATGATGACTGCACGTGTTTCTTTAGAGATAACCATGGTTAACAGAAGAGAAACAATGATGCCAAGCACCAGCCTCCTTTTAAAGTGTCCAGTGGTGTCATTCTTACTGAATCATGACAGATTGATCTCCAGCCCTGTCCTCATCAACACCCACACCTGTGTTAATGGAGCAATCACTGAAACCATGTTAGCTGGTCCTTTTAAGGCAGGGCTGCAATGATGTTGAAATGTGTTTTGGGGGATAAAGTTCATTTTCTGGGCAAATATTGACTTTGCAAGTAATTGCTGTTAAGCTGATCACTCTTTATAACATTCTGGAGTATATGCAAATTGTCATTATAAAAACTGAAGCAGTAGACTTTGTAAAAATTAATATTTGTATCATTCTCAAAACTTTTGGCCATGACTGTACACACACGTCATGTACATACAGTCACACGGTGCACCCTGTATACACTCGTCATGTACATACAGTCACACGGTGCACCCTGTACACACACGTCATGTACATACAGTCACACGGTGCACCCTGTATACACACGTCATGTACATACAGTCACACGGTGCACCCTGTACACACACGTCATGTACATACAGTCACACGGTGCACCCTGTATACACACGTCATGTACATACAGTCACACGGTGCACCCTGTATACACACGTCATGTACATACAGTCACACGGTGCACCCTGTATACACACGTCATGTACATACAGTCACACGGTGCACCCTGTATACACACGTCATGTACATACAGTCACACGGTGCACCCTGTATACACTCGTCATGTACATACAGTCACACGGTGCACCCTGTACACACACGTCATGTACATACAGTCACACGGTGCACCCTGTATACACACGTCATGTACATACAGTCACACGGTGCACCCTGTACACACACGTCGTCATGTACATACAGTCACACGGTGCACCCTGTACACACACGTCAATGTACATACAGTCACACGGTGCACCCTGTACACACACGTCATGTACATACAGTCACACGGTGCACCCTGTACACACACGTCATGTACATACAGTCACACGGTGCACCCTGTACACACACGTCATGTACATACAGTCACACGGTGCACCCTGTACACACACGTCATGTACATACAGTCACACGGTGCACCCTGTACACACACGTCATGTACATACAGTCACACGGTGCACCCTGTACACACACGTCATGTACATACAGTCACACGGTGCACCCTGTACACACACGTCATGTACATACAGTCACACGGTGCACCCTGTACACACACGTCATGTACATACAGTCACACGGTGCACCCTGTACACACTCGTCATGTACATACAGTCACACGGTGCACCCTGTACACACTCGTCATGTACATACAGTCACACGGTGCACCCTGTACACACACGTCATGTACATACAGTCACACGGTGCACCCTGTACACACTCGTCATGTACATACAGTCACACGGTGCACCCTGTACACACACGTCATGTACATACAGTCACACGGTGCACCCTGTATACACACGTCATGTACATACAGTCACACGGTGCACCCTGTACACACTCGTCATGTACATACAGTCACACGGTGCACCCTGTATACACACGTCATGTACATACAGTCACACGGTGCACCCTGTATACACACGTCATGTACATACAGTCACACGGTGCACCCTGTATACACACGTCATGTACATACAGTCACACGGTGCACCCTGTATACACACGTACAGCAGGATCAGTATACGGCACTCAGTCCTCACTCCTGCAGGTGGACTCAGAATGAGATTCGGCAGCCATGAATAGATTGGTGACCATATCCCGCACCCCGGCTGTGGGGGGGCCGTGCGCCCCAATATCCTCCGCTCAGGGATGTGCAGCTACTGCCGGGGATGGCACAGTCTCTAGGAAGCGGCCTTGGCGAGGAGTCAAACCATCGTCCGAGCGATGCCAGAACACAATGTCTCCTGGAATCTTATCAGCAAATCTCACAAACCTCTGACTGTTCGCCTGTGACGCTCCGTGTATAACCTGCCAGAGCGAGCGGCGAGAGAAGGCGAGAGACGGGCGGTGAACGCTCCACAGCGGAATAAACCAGAAATCACCCCGGGAGCGGTCCAGGAGATCAGCCCACAATGGGGGTGGTAGTACTGAAAGCAGCGACATGCGGCCCAACAGTAGTTAAAGGGCCGGTGATGAATCATTATACGAGGAAGTCGCTTGCTGTAAGTGAATGGAAATGTCAGTGTGTAAACCCAGACGCTGAAACTCTGTCCTTGCCTAGTCCTGCTCACACAGTGGTCGGCAAGTCTTCAAGGACACGTGTGAGGACGGCTAAGACAGGACAGGATCTCGGCCTCTGGGTGGGGGTCGATATTTCTATGTCAGGAGGATTCCGCCGCGGACGCCGCCTTCTCTGCCGCTCTTTTGTTGCACTGAACAGGCCGTGACTTTACCTCTTTGTGAGAATCCTTGTGCGCCTCCAGCGTCTTCATGATCGTCAGCTCTGCGTAGTTTTTAAACCGCGCCGGTTGGTTCCTCAGGATTTCCCGGAGAACTCTTAACGCCAAAGCTCGAATCGCGTGCTGGGAAACAAAAAAGAAATCTGTGAAGATGAAATGTCGCCTGAAAACGGAGAAGTGAATCACTGACCAGAAGTCAGAAAATAACCAAGTGTCACGATGTGAACGTCAAGATCGCAGCTTGCTGTCAGTGAATGGAAACAAGCATTCCCATTTTGAGGCAACGTATCCTAGCGCTGCTCACACAGGTCTGTACAGCTTCCATTCACTGACAGACAATTAATAGGATGAGTAATTAAGAAGTTACAAAACATTTGGATGTGTAACCACCACGTTTACAGCAGCCGGGACACCGGCCCTTTAAAGAGACTACTCCGAGGGCCGCGCGGCTCCTGCTCTAAGCATCTGATGTCCATGAGAAGTTCTTACGTCTTTGTCTCCCAGCGTCTCCAGGAGGAGGAGGAGGATGGTTTTGAAATGCTCTTCCCAGACCCCCAGGTTGTCCTCTCGTGTGATCTTCAGCAGCTCGCACAGCGCGCCTTTCCTCTCCTCCACCCGCTCGTTGTGATTGGACAGTTCCTTTAACAGGTCGGCGACCAGGTCGGAGTGATCAATAGGAACTGCAGGGGCAGAAGAAAAACGTATCAGTACGTAAATTACTGACAGAACCACAGAGAATCCACCGACACATCGGACGCAACAAACCATCTCGTAGTTGGTCCATGTCGTCGTCAAACACGGCTTCCTTCAGGGCGGTCTTGTCATAACTGTTGATGGAGTCGGAGTAAGGATAGGGGCTGTAGTCTCGCCCGCGTGGCCCAGTAAACGCTCGAGGCGGCTGGGTGTTCAGCAATGAAGTCTTGTTGTCGAGCGCCATCCGACCGCCTTCAACCATGTCTGACCCGCCACGGAGGTCACTGACAGGAGACGCCATTCCAGCCTCACGGGAGACCTCGGGGGAAGGGAAGGAATCGTGTCAGTCTACACCTCATGGCCTGTGCGGCTGGAGGGAGATCACAAGGATCCCACAGGAATCTCTTACCAGATCGCCGTCCTTCCTTGGATCCCTCTTCACCGGCTCATTCAGATCCTCTTGGCTGCGGAAGCTGAATTTCTCTATGGCCTCAGTGACGCCTCGGAGGGAACTGTAGATTTCATCAGAATTCAGGTTTTCAGTGTCATAGTCCAGCAAACTGCAGACGAGAAAAGCCGTGAAAAACAAATGAAGGCGGTGAAATATCACACAGCGTGGCGGCAACAAAAGCAAGCGGATTAAAGCGCAATGAGATGAGAAGCCGAGGATCCAGTGACTGCCCTCATCATCAGCCCCGACCGCCAGAGTCCAGAGAGAACATGCCGGCCGCCATTATGAGCAGCGCTCCGTGTACTGGGGCACCAGGACAGCTCCTCCCCCACAGGATGATGTCACCACCTCCCTCCCCCTATGATGGCGGCTCATCCCACCTCGCTACCCCCAGGACGACCCCACCTCCTACCAAGATGACTCCTCCTCTAACCTACCTCTTCCCCAGGACGGCCCCTCCTCCTCCCACCTACCTCTCCCCCAGGACGGCCCCTCCTCCTCCCACCTACCTCTCCCCCAGGACGGCCCCTCCTCCTCCCACCTACCTCTCCCCCAGGACGGCCCCTCTTCCCACCATGACGACTCCTCTCACCTCCCTCTCCCCCAGGACGACGGCTCCTCCTCTCACCTACCTCTCCCACAGGACGGCCCCTCCTCTCACCTACCTCTCCCACAGAACGGCCCCTCATCCTACCAAGATGACTCCTCCTCTCACCTCCCTCTCCCCCAGGATGACCCCTCCTCCCACCACGATGACTCCTCCTCTCACCTCCCTCTCCCCCAGGACGACCCCTCCTCCCACCACGATGACTCCTCCTCTCACCTCCCTCTCCCTCAGGACGGCCCCTCCTCTCACCTCCCTCTCCCTGGGGGACGACCCCTCCTCCCACCACAATGACTCCTCCTCTCCCTCTCCCCCAGGACAGCCCCTCCTCCCACCACGATAACTCCTCCTCTCACCTCCCTCTCCCCCAGGACGACGGCTCCTCCTCTCACCTCCCTCTCCCTCAGGACGGCCCCTCCTCTCATCTCCCTCTCCCCCAGGACAGCCCCTCCTCCCACCACGATAACTCCTCCTCTCACCTCCCTCTCCCCCAGGACGACGGCTCCTCCTCTCACCTCCCTCTCCCACAGGACGACCCCTCCTCCCACCACGATGACTCCTCCTCTCACCTCCCTCTCCCTCAGGACGGCCCCTCCTCTCACCTCCCTCTCTCAGGACGACCCCTCCTCCCACCACGATGACTCCTCCTCTCACCTCCCTCAGGATGACCCCTCCTCCCACCAGGATGACTCCTCCTCTCACCCCCCCCCCTTCCCTCAGGACGGCCCCTCCTCCCACCACGATGACCCTTCCTCCCACCTCCCTCTCCCCCAGGACGACACCTCCTCCCACCTCCCTCCCCGACAACTGCTCCTCCCACTTGACCACAGGACAATGACACCTCCCTCCAGACTACCCCCCAAGACGACGATGCCTCCTCACACCTCACACCCAGGACAACCACTCCCCTCGGGCTGAAGCTTCATTCAGGCTTGTAAGACACAATCAGGAAAGTTGTATCCTGACCATTATATACATTGGGGGGGGGGGGTCATCGTTACCTCGGGGAGAGGCCGCCATGAGAACAGTTAGTTGGAGACGTTAAGGGACTTGACCGGCTGCTTGAATGTCGGGAGGGGGTTCGGCCCATTGTGTTGCTTGGGGAGCCCTAAAATCAGAAAGAGATGATTATTATGCGTCATCAACCGAATAACACAGAATAACAGCCTCCACCCCGGAGGACCCAACGCCCGAGCCTCGTCCCGAAGAGGATTTCCCAGCTCCTCACAGGTCAACATCTGCCACAAGCCTGGGAGACATACTGGGCTTGTATTGTACTCTGACAGCAAGCAGAGATCTTGAAACGGACAATTAGAAACCTACAGAACTTCTCACTATTCTATAATGAAGCAGGTGAATACATAGCGGGAGGCGCGAGGCACCACGCAGTGAGGCGGCGCTCTTACCATGCTGCTGTTGCTGGAGTTCTTCAGATGGTTGTGCAGTAGTTTTGTGGCCCCGTCCTGGAAGGTTTTGGGCAGCGCTCCCAGTAACATGGTGAACTCCGGGGTGTTCAGCTCAAAGAGCGAGATCAGGACGATCTGTGCCGCCTGAAATGAGAGAAGAGTCAGGAAAATGGAGAAGGGATCACTGGGGGCCACGCAAGACACACAGGGGCCACAATCTACATCAGGATGAGGTCAGAGACAAGAGCGAAAGTGCTGGACAAAGAGAGGGGACCACATTCACATCGCCAGCTCTCGGGGATCAGGAATATGGGGCCACAGGGTGACACACACTCCTTTCATGGAGGGACCGTACACAACCGAGGACCACGAGCAGTAAGAGGGACCGTACACAACCGAGGACCACGAGCAGTAAGAGGGACCGTACACAACCGAGGACCACGAGCAGTAAGAGGGACCGTACACAACCGAGGACCACGAGCAGTAAGAGGGACCGTACACAACCGAGGACCACGAGCAGTAAGAGGGACCGTACACAACCGAGGACCACGAGCAGTAAGAGGGACCGTACACAACCGAGGACCACGAGCAGTAAGAGGGACCGTACACAACCGAGGACCACGAGCAGTAAGAGGGACCGTACACAACCGAGGACCACGAGCAGTAAGAGGGACCGTACACAACCGAGGACCACGAGCAGTAAGAGGGACCGTACACAACCGAGGACCACGAGCAGTAAGAGGGACCGTACACAACCGAGGACCACGAGCAGTAAGAGGGACTGTACACAACCGAGGACCACGAGCAGATAAGAGGGACCGTACACAACCGAGGACCACGAGCAGTAAGAGGGACCGTACACAACCGAGGACCACGAGCAGACTGAGGGACTGTACACAACCGAGGACCATGAGCAGTAAGAGGGACCATGCACAACAGGGGGACCATGAGCAGACAAAGAAGACGCAAACAGGAGACCCGTACACAACAAGGGACTGTAGGTGAGGGACGCAGGGAGATTCCCGTCTCGGGCATTATCGTGGTCACTCTCGGCTCCCGTCGCCTCTGGGTCTTTGGTTTCTCTTGGTCACTGTATTTATCATGGGGGGGGGCATACATTGCAAGTCTCGTCAGTCCAAAATTATTAGCGGTATGATTTGCACCAATAAAACTGGCGAAGGCAACGGGTGAGAACTGCGTCTTTAATCTGTGCAATTTCTGCCAAAACCAGAAGAGCTCTAAATAAATGGGGACGATGTCCCGGAGATATTCATGTACAGCGGACGCCCGGCCATCCTGTCCTCGTCTGTGGAGTGGCCGGTAATATTCAGCGCTCCGCTTCTGTAACGGTTCTATATTTAGGATCCTCTCATTAATCATTACCCGGTGAATGTGACGGAGCAGGAACAAACATGAAGCTCGGAGCGGCCGCTGCCCTGGTGACAGTCATGGCCTCTACATAAGAGGGGGGGGACATACAGGACTGACGGGGTATGCTCTCAGTGGAGACCCCCCTGAAAACCAGGAGTACAGGACTACGGGGGTCCGACAATCTCATGTCCATCAGGGAGGGATCGGTCAGGAGGGGCTTTAACCAAATTTACAGCCACTCAACCCCTCCATATGAAAGATTAGTCCAGCTGGACCATTAACATGGGGGTCACTGAAGGCAGCGCTGAATATAAATCATGGCAGGACGACATCCGGGGGAATGAAAAGGAAACACGAACCTAGAGAGGTGCCCACAAATCACAAAGAGAGAGAGCGCCTGGAGAGGTGCCCACAAATGACAGAGAGAGAGCGCCTGGAGAGGTGCCCACAAATCACAAAGAGAGAGGACTAGAGCGGTGCCCACAAATGACAGAGAGAGGACTAGAGCGGTGCCCACAAATCACAGAGAGAGAGGACTAGAGAGGTGCCCACAAATCACAGAGAGAGGACTAGAGAGGTGCCCACAAATCAGAGAGAGAACAACTAGAGAGGTGCCCACAAATCACAGAGAGAGAGGACTAGAGAGGTGCCCACAAATCACAGAGAGAGAGAGCGCCTGGAGAGGTGCCCACAAATCACAGAGAGAGCGCCTGTAGAGGTGCCCACAAATCCCAGAGAGAATGACTAGAGAGGTGCCCACAAATCCCAGAGAGAGAGAGCGCCTAGAGAGGTGCCCACAAATCCCAGAGAGAGAGAGCGCCTAGAGAGGTGCCCACAAATCCCAGAGAGAGAGAGCGCATGGAGAGGTGCCCACAAATCACAGAGAGAGAGCGCCTAGAGAGGTGCCCACAAATCACAGAGAGCGCCTAGAGAGGTGCCCACAAATCACAAAGAGAGAGCGCCTGGAGAGGTGCCCACAAATCACAGAGAGAGAGGACTAGAGAGGTGCCCACAAATCACAGAGAGAGGACTAGAGAGGTGCCCACAAATCAGAGAGAGAACAACTAGAGAGGTGCCCACAAATCACAGAGAGAGAGGACTAGAGAGGTGCCCACAAATCACAGAGAGCGCCTGGAGAGGTGCCCACAAATCACAGAGAGAGAACGACTAGAGAGGTGCCCACAAATGACAGAGAGAACGACTAGAGAGGTGCCCACAAATCAGAGAGAACGACTAGAGAGGTGCCCACAAATCAGAGAGAACGACTAGAGAGGTGCCCACAAATCCCAGAGAGAGAGAGCGCCTAGAGAGGTGCCCACAAATCACAAAGAGAGAGAGCGCCTGGAGAGGTGCCCACAAATCACAGAGAGAGAGGACTAGAGAGGTGCCCACAAATCACAGAGAGAGGACTAGAGAGGTGCCCACAAATCAGAGAGAGAACAACTAGAGAGGTGCCCACAAATCACAGAGAGAGAGGACTAGAGAGGTGCCCACAAATCACAGAGAGAGAGAGCGCCTGGAGAGGTGCCCACAAATCACAGAGAGAGAACGACTAGAGAGGTGCCCACAAATGACAGAGAGAACGACTAGAGAGGTGCCCACAAATCAGAGAGAACGACTAGAGAGGTGCCCACAAATCAGAGAGAACGACTAGAGAGGTGCCCACAAATCAGAGAGAACGACTAGAGAGGTGCCCACAAATCAGAGAGAATGACTAGAGAGGTGCCCACAAATCCCAGAGAGCGAGCGCCTGGAGAGGTGCCCACAAATCACAGAGAGAGAGCGCCTGTAGAGGTGCCCACAAATCCCAGAGAGAATGACTAGAGAGGTGCCCACAAATCCCAGAGAGAGAGAGCGCCTAGAGAGGTGCCCACAAATCCCAGAGAGAGAGAGCGCCTAGAGAGGTGCCCACAAATCCCAGAGAGAGAGAGCGCATGGAGAGGTGCCCACAAATCACAGAGAGAGCGCCTAGAGAGGTGCCCACAAATCACAGAGAGAGAGCGCCTAGAGAGGTGCCCACAAATCACAGAGAGAGAGCGCCTAGAGAGGTGCCCACAATCCCAGAGAGAGCGCCTAGAGAGGTGCCCACAAATCCCAGAGAGAGAGCGCCTGGAGAGGTGCCCACAAATCCCAGAGAGAGAGAGAGCGCCTGGAGAGGTGCCCACAAATCCCAGAGAGAGAGAGAGCGCCTGGAGAGGTGCCCACAAATCCCAGAGAGAGAGAGAGCGCCTGGAGAGGTGCCCACAAATCCCAGAGAGAGAGCGCCTGGAGAGGTGCCCACAAATCCCCCAGAGAGCGAGCGCCTAGAGAGGTGCCCACAAATCCCAGAGAGAGAGTGCCTGGAGAGGTGCCCACAAATCCCAGAGAGCGGCGAGCGCCTGGAGAGGTGCCCACAAATCCCAGAGAGAGCGAGCCTAGAGAGGTGCCCACAAATCCCAGAGAGAGCGAGCGCCTGGAGAGGTGCCCACAAATCCCAGAGAGAGCGAGCGCCTGGAGAGGTGCCCACAAATCCCAGAGAGAGCGAGCGCCTGGAGAGGTGCCCACAAATCCCAGAGAGAGCGAGCGCCTGGAGAGGTGCCCACAAATCCCAGAGAGAGCGAGCGCCTGGAGAGGTGCCCACAAATCCCAGAGAGAGCGAGCGCCTGGAGAGGTGCCCACAAATCCCAGAGAGAGAGCGCCTGGAGAGGTGCCCACAAATCCCAGAGAGAGAGCGCCTGGAGAGGTGCCCACAAATCACAGAGAGAGAGAGCGCCTAGAGAGGTGCCCACAAATCCCAGAGAGAGCGCCGAGAGAGGTGCCCACAAATCCCAGAGAGAGACAGCGCCTAGAGAGGTGCCCACAAATCCCAGAGAGAGACAGCGCCTAGAGAGGTGCCCACAAATCCCAGAGAGAGACAGCGCCTAGAGAGGTGCCCACAAATCCCAGAGAGAGAGCTCCTGGAGAGGTGCCCACAAATCCCAGAGAGCGCGCCTGGAGAGGTGCCCACAAATCCCAGAGAGAGAGCGCCTAGAGAGGTGCCCACAAATCACAGAGAGAGAGCGCCTAGAGAGGTGCCCACAAATCACAGAGAGAGAGCGCCTAGAGAGGTGCCCACAAATCCCAGAGAGAGCGCCTAGAGAGGTGCCCACAAATCCCAGAGAGAGAGCGCCTGGAGAGGTGCCCACAATCCCAGAGAGAGAGAGAGCGCCTGGAGAGGTGCCCACAAATCCCAGAGAGAGAGAGAGCGCCTGGAGAGGTGCCCACAAAATCCCAGAGAGAGAGAGAGCGCCTGGAGAGGTGCCCACAAATCCCAGAGAGAGAGAGCGCCTGGAGAGGTGCCCACAAATCCCAGAGAGAGAGCGCCTGGAGAGGTGCCCACAAATCCCAGAGAGCGAGCGCCTAGAGAGGTGCCCACAAATCCCAGAGAGAGAGTGCCTGGAGAGGTGCCCACAAATCCCAGAGAGCGCGAGCGCCTGGAGAGGTGCCCACAAATCCCAGAGAGAGCGAGCCTAGAGAGGTGCCCACAAATCCCAGAGAGAGCGAGCGCCTGGAGAGGTGCCCACAAATCCCAGAGAGAGGCGAGCGCCTGGAGAGGTGCCCACAAATCCCAGAGAGAGCGAGCGCCTGGAGAGGTGCCCACAAATCCCAGAGAGAGCGAGCGCCTGGAGAGGTGCCCACAAATCCCAGAGAGAGCGAGCGCCTGGAGAGGTGCCCACAAATCCCAGAGAGAGCGAGCGCCTGGAGAGGTGCCCACAAATCCCAGAGAGAGAGCGCCTGGAGAGGTGCCCACAAATCCCAGAGAGAGAGCGCCTGGAGAGGTGCCCACAAATCACAGAGAGAGAGAGCGCCTAGAGAGGTGCCCACAAATCCCAGAGAGAGCGCCGAGAGAGGTGCCCACAAATCCCAGAGAGAGACAGCGCCTAGAGAGGTGCCCACAAATCCCAGAGAGAGACAGCGCCTAGAGAGGTGCCCACAAATCCCAGAGAGAGACAGCGCCTAGAGAGGTGCCCACAAATCCCAGAGAGAGACAGCGCCTAGAGAGGTGCCCACAAATCCCAGAGAGAGAGCTCCTGGAGAGGTGCCCACAAATCCCAGAGAGCGCGCCTGGAGAGGTGCCCACAAATCCCAGAGAGAGAACGCCTAGAGAGGTGCCCACAAATCCCAGAGAAGCCTAGAGGTGCCACAATCAGAGAAGCGCCTAGAGAGGTGCCCACAAATCCCAGAGAGACAGCGCCTAGAGAGGTGCCACAATCCAGAGAGACAGCGCCTAGAGAGGTGCCCACAAATCCCAGAGAGCGCCTAGAGAGGTGCCCACAAATCCCAGAGAGCGCCTAGAGAGGTGCCCACAAATCCCAGAGAGAGACAGCGCCTAGAGAGGTGCCCACAAATCCCAGAGAGAGACAGCGCCTAGAGAGGTGCCCACAAATCCCAGAGAGCGCCTAGAGAGGTGCCCACAAATCCCAGAGAGCGCCTAGAGAGGTGCCCACAAATCCCAGAGAGCGCCTAGAGAGGTGCCCACAAATCCCAGAGAGCGCCTAGAGAGGTGCCCACAAATCCCAGAGAGCGCCTAGAGAGGTGCCCACAAATCCCAGAGAGCGCCTAGAGAGGTGCCCACAAATCCCAGAGAGAGACAGCGCCTAGAGAGGTGCCCACAAATCCCAGAGAGAGACAGCGCCTAGAGAGGTGCCCACAAATCCCAGAGAGCGCCTAGAGAGGTGCCCACAAATCCCAGAGAGCGCCTAGAGAGGTGCCCACAAATCCCAGAGAGCGCCTAGAGAGGTGCCCACAAATCCCAGAGAGCGCCTAGAGAGGTGCCCACAAATCCCAGAGAGAGACAGCGCCTAGAGAGGTGCCCACAAATCCCAGAGAGAGCGCGCCTGGAGAGGTGCCCACAAATCCCAGAGAGAACGACTAGAGAGGTGCCCACAAATCAGAGAGAGAGAGAGCCTCTGTGTACAGATAAGACAAGATCCACCATTCACAATAGGTGATTGTCAGAACTTATCTACACCACCTCCCTGCACAATGACCTCTGCACAGGTCACAGAGCCTGGAGACTCTCCCACAGAAGTCAATGAGGTCTCCTCCTCTATGCCGTAAAGCAATTTTTTTAGTGCTCTGTAAATGCTGTTAACAGCTCAGGCAAGATGGCCGCCCCCATAATCACGTTCAGAAAGTAGAATAAAAAGGTCTACAATCTACAATAAGCACAGATTAGAAAAACCGGATACTGCCGATATCGGATTTTAACTGGCAGATAAAATTTGGTGACACGTTTCCTTTAACTCTTTGTGTAATGGCGTCCTGTGAGGCTGATCATACAAAGCGGGTATATAGTCATCAGACACTGGATCTGGGCATTCACAAAAACCGTAACTTAAAAAAATGAAAGAAAAAACAAAAAGGTCTGTGCACCGACAGGTTCCTGATGGACGAGCCTTGGGGCCTGACAGACCTCCAGTAGACAAACCCTGGGGCCCGAAAGGACCCCAGAAGACGAGCCTGTGTGCCGCCAGGACCCGGAGGACTGGATTCTGCGTCCATCGTGGCTCTCCTGAAGAGCAGGACTGGATCGCGGTGATGGCGGTGAACGTTGAGGGCGGTTTGTTTTTCCAGGACTGAGGAGCATTATTAAATCTTCTCATAAAGCCGCCATTATTACCCTCACAACAAACACACATATTTTGGAAACAGATTGAAGAACGCCAGGATCATTCTGTTCTGATGGCGGCGACCCAAGAAAATACTGGTGAGACGTGAAACAGCGCGAGCGCACACTGGGAACTGATTAACGAGGGAGAACAGAAAATTCCTGGAAATCAGCTGCAGATCCTGATCAGATGGTCTGTGCACACTGCGGGGTCCGTACGACCGCCACACCGTGCACAAGTTGTCCGGCCGGTCACATCCAGATCTATCACGAGAACTCGCAGACACCGAGACGTAACGTGAGGTTCACAAGCCGAACACTGTGTGCGGAGGAGCACAGGTAACGGCTCTGGCTCTGCTACATACGTCGTCTTGTGATCAGCAGGCCCGGGTCCAGCTCAGGTTTCTCACAAATCGCAGTAAACCTGCGGCAGGGACTGTGTGGTAAGTTCTCCGCCTCGGGCGGGTTCTCAGCTCCTGTAATGATTTATTATATTACGAGCTGCTAACCAGCGGAGCGCTCAGCGCCCGGAGCAGCAATCTTCATTCCGGCCCCATCACAGCCCACTAATGTGCAGAGAAACCATTCCCAGCTCGCCACGGGGAAGGACTGAACCAGACAACATGGACGACAGCGAGCCGTGGCGCACACAGGGAGGACCGCCGGCTGCAGCCCACCACCACACGGTCCTACACGCTTCATAGGCGACATTCAGGCTCGCCTCGGTGTTAGGGCTCATTCAGACGGCCGTGTGTATAGCGCATGTTACGGAACAGACAGGGCCAGCTCCATTATACAGGTCTAGTCTTGTCCACGATTGCAGTCAGGAATAGGACACGCTCTATATTACTAGTAGGGCGCAGAACAGAAATACGGATGAATTAGTCCACATCCGATGCGCAAAATTGCGGAATGGATGATGACCCGTACATACCGCCTTCTGAATGAGCCCTTAATGGCACAGAGTCTTAAAGGGGACCCTTCACCTTCTCCCTGGCTGTGACGTGGTCCGTGCCACGGCCGAGACGTCCACTGAGCAGCGCTGGCGTCTCCTCTTCCCTGCGATAATAGCATAAAGGGCGCGAAAACAGAGTTATAGCAGCATCAGCAGAGCGCACCCCGCCTGTAGAGGTAGTTAAAAAAAAAGTGAAAGGTCTTCTAAATTTATCTCTGCAAAAACCGGACAAAAAGAAAGCCCCGAGGAGGCAATAAAAGCCGAGTGCTGCCGTTCTGGGCGGCCATGGCTGCCGGACTCCGGCCACGCTTGCTGCAGCCACTAAACACACCGCCTGTCATCCCTGAGGAACAGGTTCTGCAGCATTGCGCTGTCAGGCAGCCGACATCAGGGAAGCTATTTTTGGGTGAAAAGTACAAAGAAAAGAAAAACTGCTCTGTCAGACTGGACGGCTCCATGGATTCCCCTCTTTAACCATTTACATGGACTGACACTGGAGGGGGGGGGGGGGGGGGGCGTCAGATATTCGTTACCTGTAATGTGCGCAGGAACACGCGCTGTGGATGTGAGGATCCCTCGGGATGGGGGGGGGGGTCGTCAGATATTCGTTACCTGTAATGTGCGCAGGAACACGCGCTGTGGATGTGAGGGGGGGGGGGGGTCAGTTCTTCACCAGGAAGAACTATAGATGTAAAGACAATCTACAAGGAATCAAGGGGCAGAGAAGGGGCAGGTCCTCACCATCCCGGGGGCCGGGGGGCCACACACTGAAATCTGCTGCTGAACGGTTGGAAGTGGTTTCAGTTTTTACAAACGGAAAATAAAGGGTGAATCTGCTGCTGGAGTCGTCTAACTGGTTCCTGAGATCTGATTATTTTGTCTGTCCCTGAATTTGATGTAAATGATCCCAGTAAAGGCAGAGGTGACGGGCGAGCAGAACATTGTATTCCTATGGGGCCGCTCCTTGTGCTCACCGACCGCTGCGCAGAGATGAGGAACGACGTGTAGAACCCAACCAAGTCCTGGCCGGGACTACTACTCCGAATCACACACAGAGTGAGCGCACAGAAGACAGAATGTGATCGGGGTCAGCGGCGCCTACAGGTTTATCCGCTACTTTCATGTTTGGCACACGTTTTACATCAGATCAGTTGCCCTAAGGCCCTAATGACACAAGATGACAGTCCTGACCAGGACCGAATTCTGCTTCCTACAGAGCGGAAATCAGAACAAAAACAACAAATGACCGACGCAAGAGAAAGTCCTAACAGCCGGCCTGCAGCACGGCGAGGAGTCTCATCATCCAGCCCCAGGACACGTGAGGTCATAGAAACACGGACAGCTCTACTCACCTTTCTCACATCTGAGCTCTTTGGTTCAGTCGTCCACGTGATAATTCGGGAGACGGCTAGTCGTGTCTCACTGGAGTTCACAAAATCTGTGGGGTCCATCTGCCGGGCCAGAGACTCGATGTACTTCAGGATGGCGACTTTCACCTTCGGGAGACAAATAGTGAGTTATGGAAGAGAAGAAGGAAGGTTCACAGCAAGGGACCAAAGATCCAGCCGTGGTCATACTACAGGGGGGACACGGGGGCACCAACCTTCAGGTTCGGAGTCTGCGTCTGATCCACGATGAATCTCATCAGAATGTTAAACTGCTGATCGAACGGGAAGGAATCCCTGCAGAAAGAAACATGGCGTCACAGGACACATACATGGAGGGAACATGGCGCCCACCCCGAGCTCTGAGACATGATGGGATCTTATACGTCACAGGACACATACATGGAGGGAACATGGTGCCCACCCCGAGCTCTGAGACATGATGGGATCTTATACGTCAGAGGACACATACATGGAGGGAACATGGTGCCCACCCCGAGCTCTGAGACATGATGGGATCTTATATGTCACAGGACACATACATGGAGGGAACATGGCGCCCACCCCGAGCTCTGACACATGATGGGATCTTATATGTCACAGGACACATACATGGAGGGAACATGGTGCCCACCCCGAGCTCTGACACATGATGGGATCTTATATGTCACAGGACACATACATGGAGGGAACATGGCACCCACCCGAGTTCTGAGACATGATGGGATCTTATACGTCACAGGACACATACATGGGGGGAACATGGCGCCCACCCCGAGCTCTGACACATGATGGGATCTTATATGTCAGAGGACACATACATGGAGGGAACATGGCGCCCACCCCGAGCTCTGAGACATGATGGGATCTTATATGTCACAGGACACATACATGGAGGGAACATGGTGCCCACCCCGAGCTCTGAGACATGATGGGATCTTATACATCACAGGACACATACATGGAGGGAACATGGTGCCCACCCCGAGCTCTGAGACATGATGGGATCTTATATGTCACAGGACACATACATGGGGGGGAACATGGCGCCCACCCCGAGCTCTGAGACATGATGGGATCTTATATGTCACAGGACACATACATGGAGGGAACATGGCGCCCACCCCGAGCTCTGAGACATGATGGGATCTTATACGTCACAGGACACATACATGGAGGGAACATGGTGCCCACCCCGAGCTCTGACACATGATGGGATCTTATATGTCACAGAACAGATACATGGGGGGGGAACATGGCGCCCACCCCGAGCTCTGACACATGATGGGATCTTATACATCACAGGACACATACATGGAGGGAACATGGCGCCCACCCCGAGCTCTGAGACATGATGGGATCTTATACATCACAGGACACATACATGGAGGGAACATGGCGCCCACCCCGAGCTCTGAGACATGATGGGATCTTATATGTCACAGGACACATACATGGAGGGAACATGGCGCCCACCCCGAGCTCTGACACATGATGGGATCTTATATGTCACAGGACACATACATGGAGGGAACATGGCGCCCACCCCGAGCTCTGAGACATGATGGGATCTTATATGTCACAGGACACATACATGGAGGGAACATGGCGCCCACCCCGAGCTCTGACACATGATGGGATCTTATACGTCACAGGACACATACATGGAGGGAACATGGCGCCCACCCCGAGCTCTGACACATGATGGGATCTTATACATCACAGGACACATACAAGGAGGGAACATGGCGCCCACCCCGAGCTCTGAGACATGATGGGATCTTATATGTCACAGGACACATACATGGAGGGAACATGGCGCCCACCCCGAGCTCTGACACATGATGGGATCTTATATGTCACAGGACACACAGGGCGGTGACCAGATGAGATCTTATATGCTGATCAGGGGAGGGAGAGGAGACATTCACTGCATCCCATCTGAATATAATGATACAATGGACGTCGTGCACGGATGATCGGTGTCCACCGCTATACTGCAGCATTACTGCCATGGTTTACATTACAATCCATATATCTACACTGTAACAGTATCATAACATATAAAATCCCCCCCCCCCTTCCGCCAGTCTCTGCTCAGAAAGCCACCGATTCAGTGGAAATGTCATTAGCGCAGCGGGCGGCTGCCTGACATAATCCTCCATAAGCAGCAGCTGACAGACGGCTTCAGAACAGCTCATTTACTTTACAGCTCCATCGTTCCCTATCGCAGGTGAAATGGACGGGACAAGATGTTCTCAATAAAAGGCTGGGCACGCCCCGGGTCATCGCCCTCTCCCCACCTGGTCACATCCAAGGCCTTTTGCACTTTGGCCTGCACAGAGCCGAGCAGATCGGCGCCCATTTTCTTCAGAAGCTGTGTGAGTAATATGAAAAGCCAGTCCTGGAGATCGTCCTTGTGGATGATGACAAAATCCACCAACGTTTCCAGGAACATGCTGAAGACCTGAGATGAGAGAATACGGGCGTTACCGGGGGCAACACACACAGCGGGCGAGAGTCTGCAGAAAACACAGGCGCCCCCGCATCAATGCAGAATCAGACATATGGAGACTGTGACCCAGAAAAGACCAAATATTCACATGGTGACCACACAGAACGAGGACCAGGAGTCACAATCAGCCCTGACGTCACCTCGAGTCTGAACCCTCAGACACCACGAGAATCATTCATACAAATAGCTGAAAATGTCTGCCGAGTGATCTGATACTAGATCTTATACAAGTCAGAGTCATGAATTCAAATAGCCAGCACCAACCACAATGACTATGTACAGGGAGCTCCCCCTAGTGGTGGCTGTATAATCTGTATGTGAGGAGCTCCCTCTAGTGGTGGCTGTATAATCTGTATGTAGTGAGCTCCCTCTAGTGGTGGCTGTATAATCTGTATGTAGTGAGCTCCCTCTAGTGGAGGCTGTATAATCTGTATGTAATGAGCTCCCTCTAGTGGTGGCTGTATAATCTGTATGTAATGAGCTCCCTCTAGTGGTGGCTGTATAATCTGTATGTAGTGAGCTCCCTCTAGTGGCGGCTGTATAATCTGTATGTAGTGAGCTCCCTCTAGTGGCGGCTGTATAATCTGTATGTAGTGAGCTCCCTCTAGTGGTGGCTGTATAATCTATATGTAGTGAGCTCCGTCTAGTGGCGGCTGTATAATCTGTATGTAGTGAGCTCCCTGTAGTGGTGGCTGTATAATCTGTATGTAGTGAGCTCCCTCTAGTGGTGGCTGTATAATCTGTATGTAATGAGCTCCTCTAGTGGTGGCTGTATAATCTGTATGTAGTGAGCTCCCTCTAGTGGAGGCTGTATAATCTGTATGTAATGAGCTCCCTCTAGTGGTGGCTGTATAATCTGTATGTAATGAGCTCCCTCTAGTGGTGGCTGTATAATCTGTATGTAGTGAGCTCCCTCTAGTGGCGGCTGTGTAATCTGTATGTAGTGAGCTCCCTCTAGTGGAGGCTGTATAATCTGTATGTAATGAGCTCCCTCTAGTGGTGGCTGTATAATCTGTATGTAGTGAGCTCCCTCTAGTGGTGGCTGTATAATCTGTATGTAATGAGCTCCTCTAGTGGTGGCTGTATAATCTGTATGTAGTGAGCTCCCTCTAGTGGTGGCTGTATAATCTGTATGTAGTGAGCTCCCTCTAGTGGTGGCTGTATAATCTGTATGTAGTGAGCTCCCTCTAGAGGTGGCTGTATAATCTGTATGTAGTGAGCTCCCTCTAGTGGAGGCTGTATAATCTGTATGTAGTGATCTCCCTCTAGTGGAGGCTGTATAATCTGTATGTAGTGAGCTCCCTCTAGTGGTGGCTGTATAATCTGTATGTAGTGATCTCCCTCTAGTGGAGGCTGTATAATCTGTATGTAGTGAGCTCCCTCTAGTGGAGGCTGTATAATCTGTATTTAGTGAGCTCCCTCTAGTGGTGGCTGTATAATCTGTATGTAGTGAGCTCCCTCTAGTGGTGGCTGTATAATCTGTATGTAGTGAGCTCCCTCTAGTGGTGGCTGTATAATCTGTATGTAGTGAGCTCCCTCTAGTGGCGGCTGTGTAATCTGTATGTAGTGAGCTCCCTCTAGTGGTGGCTGTATAATCTGTATGTAGTGAGGCTCCCTCTAGTGGAGGCTGTATAATCTGTATGTAGTGAGCTCCCTCTAGTGGTGGCTGTATAATCTGTATGTAGTGAGCTCCCTCTAGTGGTGGCTGTATAATCTGTATGTAGTGAGCTCCCTCTAGTGGAGGCTGTATAATCTGTATGTAGTGAGCTCCCTCTAGTGGAGGCTGTATAATCTGTATGTAGTGAGCTCCCTCTAGTGGTGGCTGTGTAATCTGTATGTAGTAATCTCCTGAGCTCCCTCTAGTGGTGGCTGTATAATCTGTATGTAGTGAGCTCCCTCTAGTGGAGGCTGTATAATCTGTATGTAGTGAGCTCCCTCTAGTGGAGGCTGTATAATCTGTATGTAGTGAGCTCCCTCTAGTGGTGGCTGTGTAATCTGTATGTAGTAATCTCCTGAGCTCCCTCTAGTGGTGGATGTATAATCTGTATGTAGTGCGCTCCCTCTAGTGGTGGCTGTATAATCTGTATGTAGTGAGCTCCCTCTAGTGGTGGCTGTATAATCTGCATGTACTGAGCTAAAACAGGCGAGTGTAGCATTCAGTCATGGAGTGTCAATGTGCTTGCTCGACCACTGCTCTACTGAAATGGAGGACAGTCAGACCCCCACTGATCAGACAACTACCACCAATCCTGTAGAATGTGGAGAGGTTGTCAGAGGTCCCATCTCTACAGAGTCGTGTATAACGCACGGCTCCTATAGGATTACATGGGGAGGCCATGTCCGATTCCAGGACTGGTCTATAAATGTGACCACAGCTGCCACGGTGACCAATCAGGGCTCTCCTCTATCTGGCTAATCAGCATAACCCCGCCCTGAATGCACAGGATCGACCCCCAGTATTCCCAGTTACACCCTAAGACTGCAGCATATTTTTATAACGGGAGCCAAGGTTTAGCCAAAATCCAGGAAAACCCCGTGCTGCAAATCTGAAAGAAAAAACACAAGTGTGGAGAAGGAGAAGAGGAGGCAAAAAGACGACACTTACTCTCTGGGGTGAGATCCACAGCACGGCAGAGCATGCAATAAAACAAACCGCACGTTAGTACAGGTCATGATACAGAGCCCCCCGCACCGTCCCCTCTGCGTCTGTCTCACCTATGACGGCGGTTATACGGTCAGAACCTGCACCCACTGAGCCGCCCAGTATCAAACTGGGGGGCTGCAGTCACATGATCAATGCCAGCCAGTCAGCAGCTCTGACACAGGTCATGTGACGCCACAAATCCTCAGGAACAGGAGTCAGTGATTACATCACATGATTATCACGGATGATGGCGAGAGATCAGGTGATGCATCATGTGACTGCACAGACCCCGCCCTTTTGACACCTATCACACAGTCCATAAAGATGGCTTCTCGGTCCCTTCATGCAGAGTACAAGCAGTGACATAGCAGATCGTTCACACTACAGATTAATACCCTGCGTATGTGCGATGAAGCAGCTGGACGCCATTACATTAACAGCAGCACCGTGCCTCATGCGGTCAGCTTTATGGAGAGGAGCAGCCATGTGTGCGTCATCCGGTGCGCTGTCAGTACGTGGCCCCCACGTGAATCTGCTGCACTCTGCCCTACAGACCGCACACCATAGTGAGGCACAGTCACTGACGCATGCGTGGCACAGACCCCAGTAACCACGGACCACCGCCCGGAATCTATAATGTGCAATAAATGGCCAAACTGATCATATGTCCATCAGATACTCGAAAGATGGAGCTTCTGATCGGGAGCACCCAGCAAATCGGCCACAGCGGCCCCCCATAAGGGATTCTCCACCCCCCCATGCATCCCTAATATGCCATGCAATGCCACCCCCAAATCAGCACAGCCGCCCCCACCACAACAGCGGAGTGTAAGGGGGTTACCATGCAGTTAAAGGGGTTTTTTCTGAGATTTTTTTTACTGATGGCCCATCTTCATGATAGGTGATCGGTATCTGATCGGTGGGGGTCCTGTGAGCGCCGCAGCCTTCTCTCAGCTTTTCCGTGGCTAGAGACGTCACGTTCATTGGTCACGTGGCCTAGGCGTCCCTCAGTGAAGTGAAGTGAATGGGGCTGAGCACGATACCAAGCATAGCCACTATAAAACGTGCTGGTACCTTCTCAAACAGCTGATCGGCGGGGGTCCCAGGTGTCGGACCTCCACCGATCAGATACTGATGACCTGTCCTGAGGATACATCATCAGAGAAAAAAAAAATCTCAGAAAACCCTTTTAATTCCCACATGAAAACAAGCGGCCCAGGAACATTATGTACGGATTACTGGGCTCCACTGCGGCTGCACGAACCAGGTATCTCAGCCATTCCCCCCCCAGTGCCCCCGAATCTGCTCACACAGCAGCACTACAGGAAGCATGCAGCAAGCAATGTGGGAAGCAAGCGATTACATCGGGGACTATACAGAGCAAACCTGCCGCCCTGTCAGCCTGCGTCCTAAAGAAATGTCTGAGTGTATGAGGGGCACCTACCTTACTGTGGGGGTCTGCAAACATCCGAGTGAAGATCTCACAGAGCCTCTTCAGCTCCACGCGGCTGCGAAACAAGAAAATAGACATCAGTTCACAGACAAAAACTCCAGACCCAAGAAAACGGGAACAATGGTGCATCCGGGTGACATCACAGACACTGCGGGCCCTGGATTTCTGCAGATGGGACATACGGGGACAGGACCGGGTGACATCACAGACACTGCGGGCCCTGGATCTCTGCAGATGGGACATACGGGGACAGGACAGGTCCGGGTGACATCACAGACACTGCGGACCCTGGATCTCTGCAGATGGGACAGGACAGGTCTGGGTGACATCACAGACACTGCGGACCCTGGATCTCTGCAGATGGGACATACGGGGACGGGACAGGACAGGACCGGGTGACATCACAGACACTGCGGGCCCTGGATCTCTGCAGATGGGACATACGGGGTCAGGACAGGTCCGGGTGACATCACAGACACTGCGGGCCCTGGATCTCTGCAGATGGGACATACAGGGACAGGTCCGGGTGACATCACAGACACTGCGGACCCTGGATCTCTGCAGATGGGACATACGGGGACAGGACAGGACCGGGTGACATCACAGACACTGCGGGCCCTGGATCTCTGCAGATGGGACATACGGGGACAGGACAGGTCCGGGTGACATCACAGACACTGCGGGTCCTGGATCTCTCCAGATGGGACATACGGGGACAGGACAGGTCCGGGTGACATCACAGACACTGCGGACCCTGGATCTCTGCAGATGGGACATACGGGGACAGGACAGGTCCGGGTGACATCACAGACACTGCGGGCCCTGGATCTCTGCAGATGGGACAGGACAGGTCCGGGTGACATCACAGACACTGCGGACCCTGGATCTCTGCAGATGGGACATACGGGGACAGGACAGGTCCGGGTGACATCACAGACACTGCGGGCCCTGGATCTCTGCAGATGGGACATACAGGGACAGGTCCGGGTGACATCACAGACACTGCGGACCCTGGATCTCTGCAGATGGGACATACGGGGACAGGACAGGACCGGGTGACATCACAGACACTGCGGGCCCTGGATCTCTGCAGATGGGACAGGACAGGTCCGGGTGGCATCACAGACACTGCGGGCCCTGGATCTCTGCAGATGGGACATACGGGGACAGGACAGGACCGGGTGACATCACAGACACTGCGGGCCCTGGATCTCTGCAGATGGGACAGGACAGGGACAGGTCCGGGTGACATCACAGACACTGCGGGCCCTGGATCTCTGCAGATGGGACAGGACAGGTCCGGGTGGCATCACAGACACTGCGGGCCCTGGATCTCTGCAGATGGGACATACGGGGACAGGACAGGACCGGGTGACATCACAGACACTGCGGGCCCTGGATCTCTGCAGATGGGACAGGACAGGACAGGTCCGGGTGACATCACAGACACTGCGGGCCCTGGATCTCTGCAGATGGGACAGGACAGGTCCGGGTGACATCACAGACACTGCGGGCCCTGGATCTCTGCAGATGGGACAGGACAGGGACAGGTCCGGGTGACATCACAGACACTGCGGGCCCTGGATCTCTGGTTCTTGCTCACGGTACATACAGAGAGGGGTCCGGTCCAGCTCTGTAGACGGCACACACTGGGGGGCACGTTGGATCACTTACCTGAGCGTCCGCTGGCTTTTCAGCAGGTTCTGCAGGCCGATCAGCCCCTCTTTCCTCTCTGACCAGTTGGAGCTGGCGCAGTGGTTCAGCACCTCTGCCACGTCTTCGGTCTGGCGCAGGTAGTGAGGGATCCCACCATTTCTAGAGCCGTAAGATCTTTCTGAGCACGCGCTAGAGGCGTCACTGTTTGCGTCGTCATCGGAATACATCCCATACGGCTCGTATCGTCTCCTCACCGGCTTCTTCTGCAAAGAAAATGTAAGATCAGCTACGGACAGTGCACGGAGCGCTTCACGTCACCATTACTGCTGCAACATCACAAATCCTGTAGTAGATGAGACACTGGTGAAGATGGGAGTTATACTCCACACACTGCACAATAAAGGATTCCAGAACATATTGGAGCTGGAGGCATTTATAACGGGGCTCATTCACCTGCACAGCGGTCACCGCTCCTCTGTATACAGCGCACAACAGTGACCTCTGACCCCAAGTTACCACCTTGTAAGTCCTGGACCCTCATTGTGGGTCACACATGGCCGCACACCCGATTGTCTTCAGTGCAGGTGATGTGACGCTCCTATACATGTTGTATATAACGTAATGAAAATGATCTCAGAAATACAACATTTTAATTGTGTTTCTAAGGTCAGAGGTCAATGCAGCCACATCTCCACATACCCCAAAAAACAAGTGGTGCTGACCTCCCTGTGGGGGTCATCTGGACCGGGCCCCTTATATGAAGGGATGGACAGTGAACGGCGGCTCCACACGAGAGGAGGGAATCTCCCATCTATACGGCCGGATTACCGGTACTGCTCACTGTACGTGGCGGCGGTGTCTTATTAGAGGTACAGCGTTACCCTCACCTACCTCCCCGTGACTGCTACATGGAGACCCCGTCCTCAGGCTAGAGACACAGTTACAACAACTTCTGTGAATAGGGGATAGGTGTGTGATCAGAAGGGTTCAGACCACTGGGGCCCCCGTAGATCACTAGACCAGGGCCCAAGTTCCCTCAATTCAATGGAGTGACGGACACGTGGTGCTCTCCATGAGGTCGCTGATACATCACCTATCTGCTGGTCCTGAAGACATGGTACTAAGTAGTCAGGACCTGTATTCTGGGTATGAGTTGTCAGAGCAGAGAGCAATGCTCCACAGTCCCTCTCATAGCACAGACCTATAAAGGACTGCACTATATTCCCATCACACAGACTGAAGGTGACATCAATACCAGTGCTGCTCTGTATAATCAGCGGCGCCCCCTGCTGGAGACACTTCTGGGATCAGGGTTTTGTTTTTTAAATGCCTAAACCTGGATCCTGAACAGAGGTGCCAATCAGCAGTGTGTGCACGAGGCCTTACTGTGATAATCCCAGAACTGCAGAGAGTTATTGGCCCATCTCCAGCATCAGCCACCTCTGGGACCTGCACCCATCTCTAGAACACAGCTCCCAAAATGGGAGAGCACTGACCACGCAGATGCGGCCACTGTTCATTTGAACTGAAATGAATGGGAAGTGCACTGCACAAGTGCAACCTCCGCCCCGTTCACATCTATGGGGCTGAAAGAAATAGCTGCCAGTCCCATAGAAATGAATGGAGGGCGGTCACACGTGCGCAGTTGGCCACCTTCACTTTGGGAGCTCGGCTCTAGAGATAGGTGCAGGTGCCACCTCTGGGACTCGCACCTATTAGACATTCGTGGCACATCCTCGCTTTGTCACCAATGCTTGAGATAGGCCAACTCCTTCAAGTGTTTAGAGGGGATTCGTCAGGACCCAAAGGATCACAGGGAACATGGGATCAACTAACGTATTGTGAAAGAGATCACCCAAATCCTACAGCAGTGCCGATCCCGGCCGGCAGGTCTATTCTGTAAGGGATAATAGAATGCAACGACATGCAGGGCCTTAAACACCGGGGCCAGTGAGGGGCCCCTAAACTCCCTGGAGTTAGCCTCTGTGTTATGAGGCCACAGACGACATGTCGGAGCGGGGACCCCACAGAGCACTTTTCTCATATCCTTGGTTTTCGATTCCTCACCATCATCAACCTCTCGGCTCCATGTAGAGGCTGTAACGATTACAACAGCTGAGTGTTTGCTGCAATGTATCCACTGTGAGCTGCTGCAACCTTACACACTGCACCAAACCCTCAGCGAAGCTGCTGGGCCGATGGATCACACTGGATACAACTGTAGCAAACCTTCAGCTGTGTGACCAGGACTGTGACGGCCTCTGGACCTCAGGACTTAGAGGTCAATAAGAAAACGGCCATTTACAGACAGGAAGCCGGGAACTTGAAAATGGTGACGGAAGGAAAACAAAGGACCCTGAAAAATAAAGGTCACTGAACAGAAAGGACATTCACGTGGGCGTGGCTTAACATAACAGAAATGGCCGTACCTTATTCCTGGGGTCTCCCAGCAGCTAAACAAGAAATTAAGAATGTTATTAGAAGGATGAAAATCAAGGGTTAAATGGAGATGAGGACGAGACACACAAGACGAGGTCCCCGGGTGGATGTCTACACAGCGGACACGGACAACACACAGCGAGGGGCGGCGGCTCGTCTAGCGTTGTCTATGGAGTCTACACTACAAGGCAGAAATCACGGAGGCGACGCACAGACATACGGTACACAGGCTCCGCCCATTTCTGGGATCAGTCACCATCTTGAGTTCTGCGCTAGAGATTTACATGGATGACAGGACGGCTATGACCACGTACTGGAGCCACGTATTTCACAAAGGACAGTGGGAGAACATGTGCTGGAACGCTGACACGCTTCACCTTACCAGTGCATCAGCCACGGCGGCCTCCAGGTCTGTACTGGAGCTGAGCACCCTCATGGCGTTCATGGAGGACGGTATTCTGCCCGACTGGCCGATCCCATAGCGATCTTGTCAAAAGAGAAAGAAAAGCAAAATGTCAAAAGCTTTGTCTGGAGGCAGAAGTCCGGCCGCCGAAATCTCGGAGGCTCCTGACAGGCAAAACGCTCAGCAGTCCAGAGGCGTCCGTGCGGCAGAACCTGACCGAGGGTCACCGGCCAAACTGACCCGGGGGCTCCCCAGAAGCCAGGCAGAACCCGTCCGAGGGTCACCGGCCAACCTGACCCGGGGGCTCCCCAGAAGCCAGGCAGAACCTGACCGAGGGTCACCGGCCAACCTGACCCGGGGGCTCCCCAGAAGCCAGGCAGAACCTGACCGAGGGTCACCGGCCAACCTGACCCGGGGGCTCCCCAGAAGCCAGGCAGAACCCGACCGAGGGTCACCGGCCAACCTGACCCGGGGGCTCCCCAGAAGCCAGGCAGAACCTGACCGAGGGTCACCGGCCAACCTGACCCGGGGGCTCCCCAGAAGCCAGGCAGAACCCGACCGAGGGTCACCGGCCAACCTGACCCGGGGGCTCCCCAGAAGCCAGGCAGAACCCGACCGAGGGTCACCGGCCAACCTGACCCGGGGGCTCCCCAGAAGCCAGGCAGAACCTGACCGAGGGTCACCGGCCAACCTGACCCGGGGGCTCCCCAGAAGCCAGGCAGAACCCGACCGAGGGTCACCGGCCAACCTGACCCGGGGGCTCCCCAGAAGCCAAGCAGAACCCGACCGAGGGTCACCGGCCAACCTGACCCAGGGGCTCCCCAGAAGCCAGGCAAAACCCGACCGAGGGTCACCGGCCAACCTGACCCGGGGGCTCCCCAGAAGCCAGGCAGAACCTGACCGAGGGTCACCGGCCAACCTGACCCGGGGGCTCCCCAGAAGCCAGGCAGAACCTGACCGAGGGTCACCGGCCAACCTGACCCAGGGGCTCCCCAGAAGCCAGGCAGAACCCGACCGAGGGTCACCGGCCAACCTGACCCGGGGGCTCCCAGAAGCCAGGCAGAACCTGACCGAGGGTCACCGGCCAACCTGACCCGGGGGCTCCCCAGAAGCCAGGCAGAACCTGACCGAGGGTCACCGGCCAACCTGACCCGGGGGCTCCCAGAAGCCAGGCAGAACCTGACCGAGGGTCACCGGCCAACCTGACCCGGGGGCTCCCCAGAAGCCAGGCAGAACCCGTCCGAGGGTCACCGGCCAACCTGACCCGGGGAGTCCCCAGAAGCCAGGCAGAACCCGTCCGAGGGTCACCGGCCAACCTGACCCGGGGGCTCCCCAGAAGCCAGGCAGAACCTGACCGAGGGTCACCGGCCGACCTGATCCGGGGACTCTCGGCTGACACTCATAAGCCTCAGCCTAAGGGCTCATTCACACGACCGTATCAGTTCTTGTAGACTGCACATTGCGGATCCACAAACCACAGACACCAACCATGTGCCTTCGGCATTTCGCGGAACAGAACATCCTCCTCCATGATAGAAATGCACACAAATACGGGCAGGAATAGGACATGTTCTATCTTTTTTGCGAAGCCATGGATTGGACATACGGATGTGGATACCACACGGTGTGCTGTCCGCATCATTTGCGGCCCCTTTGATATGAAAGGGTCGGCATCTGATCTGCAAAATTGCGGAATGGATGCGGACAGAAATATACGACTGTGTGAATGGGTCCTAAGGGCTATGGCTTCTTTCATCACCTCCAGAGAGCAGCAGATTTTATGGAGGTAAATGGATCCTGATGACCCAAAAACGGGGACGGTTTGCCCATCAGGAGCCGACAAGTGGGAGACGGCAGGAATGGTAAATACAGATGGCACCAGCTTCTAACAGGACCTCGAGATAGCAATGTCCCTACAGCCGTGACATGGCCAGGGACATGCTGAGAGTTGTACTCCATAGCTGTAGAGGCAGAGCTGGATGATAGGCCGCCTGCACCAGTGGACGCAGTGTCTCTACAGCCGTGACATGGCCAGGGACATGCTGAGAGTTGTACTTCACAGCTGTATGATGGGGCGGCCTGCACCAGTGGACGCAGTGTCTCTACAGACAGAGCATGCTGAGAGTTGTAGTTCACAGCTGTAGAGGCAGAGCTAGGTGATGGGGCCGCCTGCACCAATGGACGCAGTGTCTCTACAGAGCATGCTGAGTGTTGTAGTTCACAGCTGTAGAGGCAGAGCTGGATGATGGGGCGGCCTGCACCAGTGGACGCAGTGTCTCTACAGACAGAGCATGCTGAGAGTTGTAGTTCACAGCTGTAGAGGCAGAGCTGGATGATGGGGCGGCCTGCACCAGTGGACGCAGTGTCTCTACAGACAGAGCATGCTGAGAGTTGTAGTTCACAGCTGTAGAGGCAGAGCTGGATGATGGGGCAGCCTGCACCAGTGGACGCAGTGTCTCTACAGACAGAGCATGCTGAGAGTTGTAGTTCACAGCTGTAGAGGCAGAGCTGGATGATGGGGCAGCCTGCACCAGTGGACGCAGTGTCTCTACAGACAGAGCATGCTGAGAGTTGTAGTTCACAGCTGTAGAGGCAGAGCTGGATGATGGGGCGGCCTGCACCAGTGGACGCAGTGTCTCTACAGACAGAGCATGCTGAGAGTTGTAGTTCACAGCTGTAGAGGCAGAGCTGGATGATGGGGCGGCCTGCACCAGTGGACGCAGTGTCTCTACAGACAGAGCATGCTGAGAGTTGTAGTTCACAGCTGTAGAGGCAGAGCTGGATGATGGGGCGGCCTGCACCAGTGGACGCAGTGTCTCTACAGCTCTGGGTCACAGTTTATCACCTGTATGGAAGTAAAATGAGGAGGAACGGCAGAAAAGAAAGTTAGCGGTGATGGGATGAATAACTGAACAGAAAGGATTATATAAAGTGTCAGTGACTGCGGGACAACAAGACGAGGCCCGAGACCCCCGAACTGCAGGAACTCAGCCCCTCAGTACTGACGGGAGGCATCAACACAAAACATCTCATCCCTGAAGATACTCGAGCGTCCCAGGAGGAACACCCGCCATAGTGAACGCCGACATCCATCACTATCACAGGCCTGAGCAGCGATACCCCGTCCTGTGCACTGCAGACCAGGGAGGAAGGGGACACTATACATGGTGATGTCTGGAGGTGAACTACAACCACCAGCATCCACTGTGGGACCAGTAAGGGGGATCAGCTCACAGTCTCTTCAGCTTCGTTACCCTTTTTATACCGGTTACATCTGTAATGATGAAGCCCAGCAGTCACCTCTCACTTCAACTCGTTATCTGGAACTAGGACCGACGTCTCTGCCCCCCAAGGGTCCTACTCTACATAGGAATCACTAGATCACCTCCATGGCCGCCAGCACAGAGTACATGATGGAGGCAACAGCCGATAGGTACTCCATGGACACCGGGGAAGAGGAGCGACCTGGCCGCAGGATAATAAGGACTAGGCCCCGGAAATCAATGTAAACCGTCAAATCATAAGGAGAATGGGAGGAACAGAAATACGACTGCAGACAGCAACGTGACAGAAAACAATATGGCAGGAGGTGATGGATGCGGTGCACATGCGGCGGTAGAAGCACATGGAAGAATGAAGCGGGCATGCAGTTAGCGGCGGATCACCTGACTGCCCCACAGACTCGGAGGTGGAGAGCGCACTAGTGGACCTGGAATGACGTCGAGAGGCTGCAAGAAGAAGGAATGGCAAACACCCAAAGGGTTAACACAGATAACAGAGACAGAAGCAGTGTACACATGAGCCGAGATTACCGAGGATCCCGGGGGGTGGAGATGTGACGAGAAGCAGAGTGTCAGCTCAATGGGACAGACGGAGCGCAGGGTCCAGGTCTCAGGGTGATAGCACTTACCTGTCAGGTCTCACACATTACATTAAGTGTCCTGACCCCTAGTGGTCACCAGAGGTAACATGTCAGGTACAACTACACCCAGTCTGATTGTGGAAGAGATGATAGGACTTATAGTCTGATGCGACACTACTGTATAGGTTGTATTATTAATACCAATCACATCCAGGAATGGGGAATATCAGACAGATTACAACACAAGGACCAGAAAACAGGACAGGAGATGGGAGGTGGGGTTTAGTAAGGGTTAAACAGCATGCGTTGTGAGACACGCCATACAAACCTCCTAATACACAATGATAAACTATCATCAGGAGACCACAGCATGAGCGGGGCCCCTACAGAGGAGACGTGCGGACACGAGGGAGAGCGGCCATTTAATACATCCCAGAAAACATGGCAGCCGCTAAGAGACTGTGACCAGGTGCCCGGCCATGTACCCCTCAGACGAGCAGCACACGCTCTAATGGCCATCTGTACGGCCACAGAGGATGGACACGAGGACACAGACCTGGGCAGCACAGTGATTAGCTGGGGACGGGATTAAGGGATTTCATGGTGCCAATACTTACCAAGAGGTGCAAAGCCCCTGGCGGGACTGGTATCCCGGCTGCTCTCTCGGCTGGTGTCGCGGCTGCACCCCTGACTCATGCTGGGTCGGGGGATGCGGCTGCTCCGGGCTAGCATGCGATGTGGAAAAGCAGCACATTAATTTAAAACACATTTAACAGGCAGATAACTGAGAAAATCTTCAATGAAGCACGTGGTTAATGCTGTTACATCAATGACCCTCAATCACACGGACAGCAGCGGCGCCAAAGGACGAGCGGCGCCAAAGTCTCAGCTCAGGAAAGAGATTTCACAAGGAAAGCAACAGGATAGGAAGAAGAGTTCAAGTAACAGACCCCCGGGGGGCGGACATGCAAAAAACACAAAACTGCGGCCTCCTAGACCCCGTCCAGAGCCCCCTGTGAGGACGAGCCATCAGTAAAGGCCTCACACGCATACAGAGCGGACTGTGCCGCGGATTGGTGAGTACAGAGCGGACTGGTGAGTACAGAGCGGACTGCGCCGTGGATTGGTGAGTACAGTGTGGACTGGTGAGTACAGAGTGGACTGCGCCGTGGATTGGTGAGTACAGAGTGGACTGCGCCGTGGATTGGTGAGTACAGAGTGGACTGCGCCGTGGATTTGGTGAGTACAGAGTGGATTGCGCCGTGGATTGGTGAGTACAGAGTGGACTGCGCCGTGGATTGGTGAGTACAGAGTGGACTGTGCCGTGGATTGGTGAGTACAGAGCGGACTGGTGAGTACAGAGCGGACTGGTGAGTACAGAGCGGACTGGTGAGTACAGAGCGGACTGGTGAGTACAGAGCGGACTGCACCGTGGATTGGTGAGTACAGTGTGGACTGGTGAGTACAGAGTGGACTGCGCCGTGGATTGGCGAGTACAGTGTGGACTGGTGAGTACAGAGTGGACTGCGCCGTGGATTGGTGAGTACAGAGTGGACTGTGCCGTGGATTGGTGAGTAACAGAGCGGACTGGTGAGTACAGAGTGGACTGCGCCGTGGATTGGTGAGTACAGAGCGGACTGGTGAGTACAGAGTGGGACTGCGCCGTGGATTGGTGAGTACAGAGCGGACTGGTGAGTACAGAGTGGACTGCGTTGTGGATTGGTGAGTACAGAGTGGACTGCGTTGTGGATTGGTGAGTACAGAGTGGACTGCGCCGTGGATTGTGAGTACAGAGTGGACTGCGCCGTGGATTGGTGAGTACAGAGTGGACTGCGCCGTGGATTGGTGAGTACAGAGTGGACTGGTGAGTACAGAGTGGACTGCGTTGTGGATTGGTGAGTACAGAGTGGACTGCGTTGTGGATTGGTGAGTACAGAGTGGACTGCGCCGTGGATTGGTGAGTACAGAGTGGACTGCGCCGTGATTGGTGAGTACAGAGTGGACTGCGCCGTGGATTGGTAGGACTCCATAAAAGCCTTTCTACAGACAGCAGTGTCCAGCCATTAATCTATGAATCACTTACCAGATGCCACATACACCTCACAGAAATATTTGTCTTGTGGGTGAAATTTCAGAATGGACCTAAAATGCCCTCTGACCTTTACAAGTGAACTTAATGTGACCTTCTGAATGCACATGTCCAACCGTTCAATGTTTTAGTACTTTTTGCACACTTGCTCTTCTCTAACAAGGAGCTTAACGGCAAAATTCACAACGGGTGTCTGATCCATGAATCGCCCAATAAACTCCCTGGTTCTATTAGAATTGGTATTAAACAGTCCTCATCATGCTGCTCACATTCTGACATCATGAGACCAAGATGACACCTAACTATTAATGAACAGTACCTCGTCATTGTGACCTGAGACACTGACAGCATGTGGCGGTATACCCAGCACTGGGGTTGGTGAGACACTGACATCATGTGACGGTATACTCAGCACTGGGGTCGGTGAGACACTGACAGTATGTGACGGTATACCCAGCACTGGGGTTGGTGAGACACTGACATCATATGACGGTATACCCCGCACTGGGGTCGGTGAGACAGTGACATTATGTGGCAGTATACCCCACACTGGGGTCGGTGAGACAGTGACATCATGTGACGGTATACCCCGCACTGGGGTCGGTGAGACAGTGACATTATGTGGCAGTATACCCCGCACTGGGGTCGGTGAGACACTGACATTATGTGGTGTATACCCAGCACTGGGGTCGGTAAGACACTGACATTATGTGGCGGTATATACCAGCACTGGGGTCGGTGAGACAGTGACATTATTGGTGGTATACCCAGCACTGGGGTCGGTCAGACACTGACATTATGTGGCGTATAACCAGCACTGGGGTCGGTGAGACACTGACATTATGTGGCGGTGTACCCAGCACTGGGGTCGGTGAGGCACTGACATTATGTGGCAGTATACCCCGCACTGGGGTCGGTGAGACAGTGACATTATGTGGCGGTATATCCCAGCACTGGGGTCGGTGAGACAGTGACATTATGTGGCGGTATACCAGCACTGGGGTCGGTGAGACACTGACAGTATGTGGCGGTATACCCCAGCACTGGGGTCGGTGAGACACTGACAGTATGTGGCGGTATAACCCAGCACTGGGTCGGTGAGACAGTGACAATTGTATAGTGGCAGGTATACCCAGCACTGGGTCGGTGAGACACTGACATTATGTGGCGGTATACCCAGCACTGGGTCGGTGAGACACTGACATTATGTGGCGGTATACCCAGCACTGGGGTCAGGTGAGACACTGACATTATGTGGCGGTATATACCCAGCACTGGGGTCGGTGAGACACTGACAGTATGTGGCGGTATACCCAGCACTGGGGTCGGTGAGACAGTGACATTATGTGGCGGTATACCAGCACTGGGGTCGGTGAGACACTGACATTATGTGGTGGTATACCCAGCACTGGGGTCGGTGAGACACTGACATTATGTGACGGTATACCCAGCACTGGGTCGGTGAGACACTGACATTATGTGGCGGTATACCCAGCACTGGGGTCGGTGAGACACTGACATTATGTGGCGGTATATACCCAGCACTGGGGTCGGTGAGACAGCTGACATTATGTGGCGGTATACCAGCACTGGGGTCGGTGAGACACTGACATTATGTGGCGGTATACCCAGCACTGGGTCGGTGAGACACTGACATTATGTGGCGGTATACCCAGCACTGGGGTCGGTGAGACACTGACATTATGTGGCGGTATACCCAGCACTGGGTCGGTGAGACACTGACAGTATGTGGCGGTATATACCCAGCACTGGGGTCGGTGAGACACTGACAGTATGTGGCGGTATACCCAGCACTGGGGTCGGTGAGACACTGACATTATGTGGCGGTATACCCAGCACTGGGTCGGTGAGACACTTGACATTATGTGGCGGTATACCCAGCACTGGGGTCGGTGAGACACTGACATTATGTGGGCGTATACCCAGCACTGGGGTCGGTGAGACACTGACATTATGTGGCGGTATACCCCGCACTGGGGTCGGTGAGACACTGACATTATGTGGCGGTATACCCAGCACTGGGGTCGGTGAGACAGTGACATTATGTGGCGGTATACCCAGCACTGGGGTCGGTGAGACACTGACATTATGTGGCGGTATACCCAGCACTGGGGTCGGTGAGACACTGACATTATGTGGCGGTATACCCAGCACTGGGGTCGGTGAGACACTGACATTATGTGGTGGTATACCCAGCACTGTGTTTGGAGAGACACTGACATTATGTGACGGTATACCCATGTGGTGAGACACTGACATTATGTGGCCGTATACCCAGCACTGGGTCGGTGAGACACTGACATTATGTGGCGGTATACCAGCACTGGGGTCGGTGAGACACTGACATTATGTGGCGGTATACCAGCACTGGGGTCGGTGAGATACTGACATTATGTGGCGGTATACCAGCACTGGGGTCGGTGAGATAACTGACATTATGTGGCGGTATACCCAGCACTGGGGTCGGTGAGACACTGACAGTATGTGGCGGTATACCCAGCACTGGGGTCGGTGAGACACTGACAGTATGTGGCGGTATACCCAGCACTGGGGTCGGTGAGACACTGACATTATGTGGCGGTATACCCAGCACTGGGGTCGGTGAGACACTGACATTATGTGGCGGTATACCCAGCACTGGGGTCGGTGAGACACTGACATTATGTGGCGGTATACCCAGCACTGGGGTCGTGAGACACTGAATTATGTGGGGGTATACCCAGCACTGGGTCGGTGAGACACTGACATTATGTGGCGGTATACCCAGCACTGGGGTCGGTGAGACACTGACATTATGTGGTGGTATACCCAGCACTGTGTTTGGAGAGACACTGACATTATGTGACGGTATACCCAGCACTGGGGTCGGTGAGACACTGACATTATGTGGCGGTATACCAGCACTGGGGTCGGTGAGATACTGACATTATGTGGCGGTATACCAGCACTGGGGTCGGTGAGATACTGACATTATGTGGCGGTATACCAGCACTGGGGTCGGTGAGATACTGACATTATGTGGCGGTATACCCAGCACTGGGGTCGGTGAGATACTGACATTATGTGGCGGTATACCCAGCACTGGGGTCGGTGAGATACTGACATTATGTGGCGGTATACTCAGCACTGGTGTGGGCTTCTGTGTCAATAAACTGTTTGAGATGAGGAGACACCATCGCTGCTTCTACTGAAATGCCTGAGTTTCATGATATAACATCACTTGAGCAGGAACTTTTTGTTTTCCATGAATTTCACCCAAAAGCCAAATATCTGTAACTTATTGCGAGTAGTGTATATACTGAGGCCGAGAGCCATGATGTACGGGGAGGGGGGCGGACTAGGACTGGATCACGCCCCAATATCTCTGACCAAGCCTGGAGGTCAAGTTCTGGATCCATAAGGTTCATGTAATGAGGGCCACAAACAGGGCCCAGTCTGAGCTGGGGGGGGGGCAGACAATTGGTGTTGTGGCGCCCACGCTGCGCTCCTTATTTATCCGGCTATTGTGGTGGTCTCATATCTGATGTGTGTAATGTGGGGACAGGAGGTGACGGATAACGGCAGGCTCTATACTCCACAGCAGGTGACGTGTCGTCTGATGGAAAACTACCACCATCACTCATCACTACTTCACCACCATTGGTAAAGGGAACGTATGGCTCTGATGTCATCATACCGATGGGATCAGGGATCTGAAGGATCTACTATGTGGCCCCTGGGGCCCGGGCTACCAGATACAACACCGGACAATTGTTCACATGACATCTGCTGGAATATAATGCGACCATAAAATAAAAAAAAGCAGATTCGGCTCCAACCTTTGTTAATTTGTAAACATATGGAAGAAAAGGTAAAAGCCCTGAATGCGCCGCTCCTTACCCAGTCCTATCCTGCTGGGGCTGGTCTCGCGGCTGCAGCCTTGACTGCGGGGGATCTTGCTCCGCTTCTCGGAGGTCGGGATCTGCGGGACCCTCTGCGCGCTGGTTGCTAGACCATATCCACTGCTCAGTAATTTGCCCGGAGAATTGGAGCGGCTGCCGGCTGAAGGGAGAGAAGGTGGATGAGACGCGGGCAGAGACGCGGGCAGAGACGCCACTATCTACACAGATGGTGCTGAGCGATGCTATGGAGCACAGTAACCTCACTAATGGCGGCACATCACCACAACGCAGCGCAGCGACGCCCCCTGGACACTTCTATACATGTGAATGGAAAATGTGGGGTGGAGGGGAGACAACCGCGCCATTGGGCAGAGAACACGCTGTCCGCGATCTCATGACTGTTCAGCCAAATGCCTGATTGTCTGGCCCGCCGCCATGGCTGCTCTGCAGGCCTCATTGTCCCACATTGTGAGAACCTGGCACAGAAGGCCGAGGTCCTCGCACAGGACAGAAGTGCCAGGGAGTCTGCCGTCAGCGACTGCACGAAAACGTACAACAGGATGAGGAGGAGGAGGGGGCGCTTCTTACCACTCGCTGGATTCGCTGATCGGGATCCTTGAGTATGGAAGCAGGAGGAGGACAGTAAAGAGGGATTTAGAGAAGTCGCACAAGGTAAAGACGAGCAGTCATAAAGACAGAGGACAATCATGGACCGCCGGGCGCTACACATTCACACTGCAGGTGCTTACGCTGCGACTGCGACACAATCTTGGCTCTGCTGCGTCCCCGGGTGTCCGGCTGAGCAGAGGTGGCGCTGCTGGTGCTTCCCGAGCTCTGCCTCCTCGTGCGGATCCGTCCTGTGCAAAAACACAAACCCAAAGTCATCACTGACGTCCTTCATGTCGGAGGAAAACATCCAAATCCTGGGAATCTTCATAGAATGAGATCAATGACAATGAGTGACATAAACCTACGACCTGTAACCTCTGCACAACCGACCGTATACAGTATATCTCACACGGAGCAGAACTATACAATGCCTACAGCGGAGCAGCGCTCCATGTCCACAGCTCTGAGCATCAAATCTTATATATGGAATTCATCTCCACAGAAAGCGGCACCTTGTAAACACATTGTGCAAATCCGGAATTACAGTTCATTTTTGATTGCACAGAACACTTCATGGGATGCAAATAAGAGTAAGATCTGTGTGCAGAATAGTGAGTGCAGCTCTGGAGTATAATACAGGATGTAACTCAGGATCAGTACAGGATAAGTAATGTATGTACACAGTGACTGCACCAGCAGAATAGTGAGTGCAGCTCTGGAGTATAATACAGGATGTAACTCAGGATCAGTACAGGATAAGTAATGTATGTACACAGTGACTGCACCAGCAGAATAGTGAGTGCAGCTCTGGAGTATAATACAGGATGTAACTCAGGATCAGTACAGGATAAGTAATGTATGTACACAGTGACTGCACCAGCAGAATAGTGAGCGCAGCTCTGGAGTATAATACAGGATGTAACTCAGGATCAGTACAGGATAAGTAATGTATGTACACAGTGACTGCACCAGCAGAATAGTGAGTGCAGCTCTGGAGTATAATACAGGAGTAACTCAGGATCAGTACAGGATAAGTAATGTATGTACACAGTGACTGCACCAGCAGAATAGTGAGTGCAGCTCTGGAGTATAATACAGGATGTAACTCAGGATCAGTACAGGATAAGTAATGTATGTACACAGTGACTACACCAGCAGAATAGTGAGTGCAGCTCTGGAGTATAATACAGGATGTAACTCAGGATCAGTACAGGATAAGTAATGTATGTACACAGTGACTGCACCAGCAGAATAGTGAGTGCAGCTCTGGAGTATAATACAGGATGTAACTCAGGATCAGTACAGGATAAGTAATGTATGTACACAGTGACTGCACCAGCAGAATAGTGAGTGCAGCTCTGGAGTATAATACAGGATGTAACTCAGGATCAGTACAGGATAAGTAATGTGTGTACACAGTGACTGCACCAGCAGAATAGTGAGTGCAGCTCTGGAGTATAATACAGGATGTAACTCAGGATCAGTACAGGATAAGTAATGTAGGTACACAGTGACTGCACCAGCAGAATAGTGAGTGCAGCTCTGGAGTATAATACAGGATGTATGTATACAGTGATTACAGCTTTTAGAGATTAAGTTCATATATTAAAATATAAAATGGTGACCAGAGGTGGACATGGGCTTAGAGCTGGAATAATCCTGGATGGTACAGTGTACAGCTCAGTAACATCCAGTGTTCTGTAGACCGCTCCGTTCATGAGGCTATGGAGCAGTTAGAAGCGGCTTCACCTCGTCTACAGCCGTGTCAGGGGCCACAGACATCAGATTTTCAGCAGGAGGCGCAGACAGAACAGTACAACGGTCTCCAACATGTGGTCGTCCAGTTGTTGAGAAACTACAACTCCCAGTATGACCAGAACACGGAGGTTGTGGTTTTGCAGCAGATGGAGAGTCACAAACTGGAGGAGACCTTTATGTCTATGGTGCCAACAAATATTCAGAATAAAGTGCACACAATCTACGCAAACACAAAAACTACACAATCCTCCCCAGATTCTGCGCCGTCTCCAGCACGCCGTACGTCACAGTGACAATGGTGCGCAGCGCTATAAAAGAAAAAGCAAAATCTAAACTACAAAGAATAAAAACGAGAGGTGCACATGAGTCTCTGCTGAACAAAGACACCGCCACCACGTGATCTACGGAGAGTGAATATCGCCAAGAACACGGCGCACAATGTGACCCAGATCTGCCACGGGATGCCCTCCAGAGTCCAGGATCAGGATCTACGGCCGCCGCCATGACAGTGTCAGACATCTCTCCAGATCTGGGGAAGGCTGGACTGATATTCAGATGAAAGTTTAATTCAGATAAATGTCTCATGAAGACCGCCCCGTCCACATGGAGCTGAGCCTCCGTTGAGGACCGCCCTCTAGGAGCCATATCTTCTGTATCCGGGCGGCTGCAGACTCATGGACATGTCTGACCAGCAGTGTCTGGACCTGGGACCATCAGCTGATAACTCGGGATGAAGGAACCCAACCTCACCGGGTAGTGAAGGAATTCCGGAATGGATTCTGTTATAACGGAACGCAATGGGATTTGATGACTGAATCCAAAATGAAAGCCTTTAAGAGGGATTCCTCTTGATCCGTCATAATGGAAGGCTATGGCCAAGTATAACGGGTCCGTCTGGTTTCCGTTTTGCATTACGTCATCAAGTTCCATAACATTCCGTTATAACAGAATCCATAATGGAATTCCTTCACTAACCCGGTGAGGTTCAGGTTCGCTCAGCCCTACTGATAACACATCCACTTTAAAGAGGACCTCTCCTCCTCCTGACATGTCTGTATTAATATCTTCATGCATTCCCCATGTAATAACAATCCTGGAACATCTATTCTTATGTCTCTGTGTTGTGCCATTCCTCTATTATTACTGCTAGAAGTTATGGATGAATTGCTAGCAGTCTGCAGTAAGGGTACAGAGGGGAGGTAACCAGCTGGGGGTGTGTCCCTGCACAGACTCACTCTATCCAATCAGTGCTGCCATTGTCAGACTGTGCAGGGACACCCCCCCAACTGGTTACCTCCCCTCTGTACCCTTACTGCAGACTGCTAGTAATTCATTCATAACTTCTAGTAGAAATAATAAAGGAACGGCACAACATACAGACCATAAGAATAGAGGCTCCAGAATTGTTAGTACGTGGGGAATGCATGAAGATATTAAAGCAGAAATGTCAGGAGGGGGAGGGGTCCTCTTTAACCATGAATCTGCCATCTGAGGGCAATGCAAAAACACATCACTCCACCAGACCCTGGTGTAATCCTGCTAGACAATCACCCTCAATGTGGACCGCACCCTCAGCTATGACAAGACCGCAGAGACCATCAAGGGTGCGTCTGCTGTTCATCAGCTCTGGATGACGTCAATCACATCTAGAATATATAAGGTAGGAGGATAAGCGTCCTGTATCCAGAAGTGGGACGCTTCTCTGCTCTCATCCTGAACCTCGGCAGGAAGAATCCTACTACAACACCACGAACATTCACTAAACCTGGAGGCAGAGTCCCTGAAGTTACTGGTGGTGTCCTGGTGAGAACGTGGCAGACGCCAGGATCACAGATGACGGCGCAGAGCTGGAGCCACAATACCTGACATTCAGGGCCACATTAATAATCCATGTGTAATGAGCAGGATGTATCCCACCAGGAGGTGAATGTACAGGACACAGACACATGGTGAGGGAACCAAGCGGAGAACAGCATGCAGACCAACACAGATGAGCCCCCGATACAACACCCCGGTGGACGGAGCTCGGCCGCACACAAAGCTTACCCTCAGATTTAGCTGTGGGACCGTCTTTAGGCAAATTCATTAAAAAAGGGAGAGGAAACAGTGGGAAGAATTAGTGAGATGTAGATATTAAGCAATTAGTGAGTGATGATTAACCCCGTCAGCCCCGGCTGTATGATGCCCATGAGGCCTGTGACTGTCCCAGTCTCATCTAAACCCAGAAAAAGTCAAATAGGAGAAAAGAGAGAGTGACATGTCAGAGGACTGCGAGCTGGCTGCAATATAGTGTGTGGTGCGCAGGCTGCAGGGGGAGGTCTGTCTCACCTAGAGAAGCGTAGGAGCCGGGGGGCAGCGCAGCTGCTGAACTGAAAGGTGCCGGTGTGGCAGAGGACCCTACTTTAGACTTGGCGCTGGCTGCTGCGTTCACATCGATGTCGCTGCGGGAGCGCTGCAGGGAGCCCGGGGTAGCTGCCGTCTTCACTGCTGCTGTAGAAACTGCAAAGTAAAGAGACCAGAACCTTACCAATGGGAGAAACGTGCGGCCGGGGGCGACCTCCAGCGAGGCAAACACTAACCTCTAGACGCTGAACTTCCAGGGGGACTTCTCTTGGCAGACAGGGGACGACTAAGAGGGGACAAAATCTCAGATCAGACACCGCCATAAAGCTTAAACATTGAAGGGGTTCTCCGGGGATTAAGAGTATATTTATTCTAAATATATTCCTGAATACATTTCATTAGTTATAATCGTTTTGTCTGGGGAGTGATTATTAGAGAAATAAAATGGCCGCCGTCCTATTAGTGCACACAGAACCCGTCCTAATCTCTAGGGCTGAGCAAATCTAACGTCATATCAGAGATCAGAAGACGATTCATTAAAAAACTTGTGTAGAGCATTAAATGTATGGGCTCCATGTAGGAAAACTTTGTCAAGACGTCGGTAAGTGACTTCCGTATTCCTATCTGCGGATTTCAAAACATTTTAAATTAGGAATCTGAAGTCTTCAGTAACGAGGCACCCGCCAGTACCAAGGCCGACTTCAGATCCCTATTTTAAAATGTTTTTAACTACGCAGATAGGAAACCAAAGTCTTGCACAACTTCAGTGGAGACAAAGTTTTCCTACACGGAGCCCATACATTTCAATGCTGTACAAAACATTACAGTTTGTCAACGAGTCGACCTCAGATCTACGGTCCACAGCTTGATATGGCCAACCTTACTAATCACACAGGAGGACAAGTGACTTCACAACACTGAGGTAAAGAGCTGCCTCATCTCTGCTTGTCAGGGATTATGATCCTGAATACAGATAAGATCTTCAGCTGAATCTCTGTAGGAATAGAGTCCATGAGGAGACATGAAGGACAGAGAGGACAGGACTGTATACAAGAGCTGCTCCTCATCACCCCCATCTCCTCTCTGTCCTTCATGTCTCCTCATGGACTCCATTCCTACAGAGATTCAGCTGAAGATCTTATCTGTATTCAGGATCATAATCCCTGACAAGCAGAGAGGAGGATGAGGCAGCTCTTTACCTCAGTGTTGTCCTCCTGTACGATCAGGACAGGTTTTGTGTGCAACAATAGGACAGCAGCCATTTTGTTTCTCCTGAAGGAGCCATTATAACTAATGAAAGGTATTTGGGAAGATATTTATAATAATGGACTATTTAAGTATTTTCAGTAATTTTATTTTCTTAATTCTCGGAGAAGCCTTTTGAAGGCAGATAAAACACATTTAATAACATGAGTGCACCTAGATTTGTGCGCAAATTGTGCCAAAATGGTTGTCGAGGTTTAGAGAAGTTATCTGTGGTTCGCCCAACAACCAGTTGTGAGTTACTGGAAAAGGGTGTGGCTTTAAAAAAAAGGGAGTGGCTTAATACACATTTTGCACCACTTTTCTGTCTCAAACTAAGGGCTGTATTACAACAGATCTTCAAACCAATGTCAGACGGTCTATTACACACACTACACACCAACTATTGGTCTGATTGGACAGATATTGGTCAGATAATCTGTTGGCTGTAGGACGGCGGTCCGCACAGAGTAAGACAGAAGTGTAAATCTGGTGCAGGACTAGACTGCGCCATCTACAGGGTTAGTACATCTGCCCCAATGGCTCTAGGCGGACACTTCTCGTCTGCGTCCAGCCTTACACAGTCATACGTGCCACATACAACAAAATACTAAAATGTGGCCGCCGGCCTCCGTCAGCATTTTATTGTCATCTCTATTTGCGATGCTAATCATGAAGACGCTCTACTTGGGCTCCGCTCAGGATGGCACTGCACCGGACAAGGCCTGGCACCAGTGTTCTCTACAGAAGAAAGCCGGTGGCACTTTTTCCCACTGACGTTGGTACATTTACCTCAGAAGCGGCGGTAAGACATTTCTGGACTTGTAGAGAACTTTATGCGGACGCCGCAGACACGAGACTCACTTTAGACTTTCCTGGGAGCTGGACGAGGAGCGGTCGGATTGAGGGAGGGAGACGATGCTGTCGGAGCTCTTGAGATGAGACTGAAGAGCCTTCTGGTACGAGGACTCCAGACTGTGGTATAAATGTTCTGCTTCTCGACTGAAGTGACTGTGGAACTCCAGTAACATCTAGAAAACACAGGAGGGTCAGACATCAGATGGCGGGGACACGTGGCGCCCAGACAATATGGAAGCTTCGTTCTACTGGAGACATGGACACCACAGACGTCTCCACGGGCTAGTTATGGAGACGTTTTACCTATGACGGTGTGACCTGCAAGCCCCCGACCATCAGCGATACCTGCGTCCTCATACCACCACCCAGACCGCCCTCCTGCACAGCGACGCCCCCGTCTTCATACCACCACCCAGACCGCCCTCGTACACGGTGACGCCCCGTCTTCATACCACCACCCAGACCGCCCTCGTACACAGTGACGCCCCCGTCTTCATACCACCACCCAGACCGCCCTCGTACACAGTGACGCCCCCGTCTTCATACCACCACCCAGACCGCCCTCGTACACGGCGACGCCCCCGTCTTCATACCACCACCCAGACCGCCCTCGTACACGGTGACGCCCCGTCTTCATACCACCACCCAGACCGCCCTCGTACACGGCGACGCCCCCGTCTTCATACCACCACCCAGACCGCCCTCGTACACAGCGACGCCCCCGTCTTCATACCACCACCCAGACCGCCCTCGTACACGGCGACGCCCCCGTCTTCATACCACCACCCAGACCGCCCTCGTACACAGCGACGCCCCCGTCTTCATACCACCACCCAGACCGCCCTCGTACACAGTGACGCCCCCGCTGTCATGCAGCCATTGCTCCACTTACTTTCGTGCGACTATTCTGGCTTCGGAGTCGGCATCATGGATTCCCTTCTTGATGGTTTCCGCTAAGACTGATATGTGCCTGGAGTGGAGAGAGCTCATGTTAATAATGTCCGTCCTGACGACCCAGCGACAAACCCCCTGCCCATCTCATTACAGGCCGTCCGTGAATGGGGCGACCAGGCTCGGGCCACATTCCTCAGCCCCGTCCTCTGGTTGTGATAGAAACACTTCAGGAGGACAAAGAGTTATATAATCGGCCTCACGAAGACGAGGCCAGGTCCTCGTACAGACGTCTAGAATATGGTATCTCAGACATGGCCGACTCCCGTCACCGCCCCTGTGAAGGCAGCAGACACCCATACATCTGCTTTATGTACTTCACCAGTCCAGACTGCGGCCGCCGAGCGTCCTGACTGGGGTGAGAAGTCGGTTGTCACATTTTTTTTCTGTCCTACCACCTATTACACAAACAGTCCATATATTTGCAGGAGGCCACGGCCGCTGGTGACACGGCTTCATACAGATGTGTCAACATTCACAGCCAGAGCTGACATCACGTAGCCAGCAAGGGCGAAGAGGCAAGATGGCCGCCCACCCGGTACAGAACAAGCTCAACTATGGAATGGTTTCAAACGTCGTCAGTATGGACTGACACAGACGCGAGATTTCATCTCCTGGAACTGTAATCTCTTGTGCTGGATCTGAAATCTGTGGAGCAATCATTATAAATGGCTCCGGAGAAGTGAGAAGTCCACAGGTCATCACTGGACCCTCCTGTCAGAGACCCGGTGAGAGCAGGAGAGGAGCTGAAAACCAGAGGACCCGGGTCAAAGTCATCGCTTCAAAATCACGTTAATGAAAGATCCAGAAGACTGGAGGACCAGAACCACCAGCATCTGCCAGGGACCACCAACATCCGCCGCCTGCTTACCTTTCCAGTGAGTGCGTCTGCCATTCTTGTAGAAGTAAATCCAGAAATTCATAACAACGTCTGCAAAGAAAACGTGAAGAGAGTGAAACATGGCGGCAACTAAGAGAAGAGGGTAAAACTACAGGGGAAGTGAGGGCGTCAGCACACGCCTGTACAGGGGCGGCACATACACTGCACACACCTGTACAGGGGCGGCACATACACTGCACACACCTGTACAGGGGCGGCGCACACACTGCACACACCTGTAACAGGGGCGGCACACACACTGCACACACCTGTACAGGGGCGGCACATACACTGCACGCACCTGTACAGGGGCGGCACACACACTGCAACACACCTGTACAGGGGCGGCACACACCACTGCACACACCTGTACAGGGGCGGCACACGCACACACAGCACACGCCTGTACAGGGGCGGCACACGCACACACAGCACACGCCTGTACAGGGGCGGCACACACACACACAGCACACGCCTGTACAGGGGCGGCACACACACACACAGCACACGCCTGTACAGGGGCGGCCACACACACACACAGCACACGCCTGTACAGGGGCGGCACACACACACACACACAGCACACGGCCTGTACAGGGGCGGCACATACACAAACACAGCACACGCCTGTACAGGGGCGGCACACACACACACAGCACACGCTGTACAGGGGCGGCACATACACACACACAGCACACGCCTGTACAGGGGCGGCACACACACACACACAGCACACGCCTGTACAGGGGCGGCACACACACACACACAGCACCACGCCTGTACAGGGGCGGCACATACACACACACAGCACACGCCTGTACAGGGGCGGCACACACACCACACAGCACACGCCTGTACAGGGGGCGGCACACACACAACACTGCACACACCTGTACAGGGGCGGCACACACACTGCACACGCCTGTACAGGGGCGGCACACACACAGAGCACACGCCTGTACAGGGACGACACACACACAGAGCACACGCCTGTACAGGGACGACACACACACAGAGCACACGCCTGTACAGGACGACACACACACTGCACACGCCTGTACAGGGACGACACACACACTGCACACGCCTGTACAGGGACGACACACACACTGCACACGCCTGTACAGGGACGACACACACACTGCACACGCCTGTACAGGGACGACAGAGTTTATGGCTGCAATGGCTTCCTATTATTCAATGAGCCGATGATGCTCTGTGTTAAAGGGGTATGTACAGGCTCAGCTCTGAACATGAACAACCCCTTTAAGTGCAGCAGGATGGTGGTGACAGTAACAGACCTCCAGCTCTGGAACATCCAGATATACAAGGTGCAGGCGACTACAGACAAACAGGAAGGATCACAGAACTGAATACGGGAAACGCCACAAACCTTCGAACCGCCACAGACTTGGAGGTGCAGTTACTTGTAATGATGGGTATTAGCCTCGGGACATGTGTGTGCTGCCGACAAGGAGGGAAAAACCGCAATTAATCTGCATTATTAATGTTCAGCATTACACACAGAGCGTATACGGATACTTACACGGATAATTAACCGGATGGCTACCACGCCAGAGGACGCCATGATTTTGGCACTGTTAGGAACTAAGTTGAAAACCGTAGGCATAATGGCTTCAGCTCCATGGTCAAATTTATTCCCCAGGACGGAGGAGAGGTGCCTGACGAAAAACAAAATGGAATCCAGAAATGAGCAAGAAAAAAAAACCTCACAGAAGCAGATTAAAGCGCCGGCGTGGGCGGTGTGACGCTATGTGACCTGAAGAAGGTGCCCCTCGTCAGGACCCATCTGCTCCACTCACCCCAGGGTGATGCAGGCTTCTCGGACCACCTGGGAGCGCAAGTCCTTGGCGGAAAGCTTGAACGCTCCATCAAGAAGACGGAGGTGCTGGAAGAAGGAGTCGTATTCTGCTGCTCCGGCCAAGACCAAAGAGCGGATCTTCTTAAGCTGCAGACAGGCAGATTATTATTATACATGTTCCGGACCGCACAGCAGATCTCACAACGTGATGGCCGTAGTGCTGGGTGCACCCCACCGTCAGACTAGGGCCCTACTCATCATAGATAAACGTCCCACCCCGGGGGCCCCGACCCTGCGGAGCCATGGGACGTACCGCGGTGATCCTCTGCTCCCAGTCATGCTTATCATCAGACAGGATTTCCCGGATTTTATTGATCTGTTCCTCCAGGTCCCTGGCAGAGTAGATCTGTAAGATGAGACAAGGCGCAGTGAGTGGACACATCTGACGGAGGAGTTCACACGAGAGCGAACAGGACAGAGCGGGAGGATGGAGAGAACACGTGACAGACGTGGCCGTTACCTGCACGGTGGGGACGTCTTCGAAGGCTCTGATGAAGTCCTCCTCGTCTAGCGCTCCGGCCCCTTCCTTGGGTCCTGCAACATTCAAGAAAAGAACATTTACTTCCCCGACCGCCCACTGATCACATTCACTTCTCCAGAACTCGGGACGACAACTAAGATTCTCCAGATAATGATTAAGACGCAGGCGCGGACACGACTCCATTTTACTGCCGGCGTCGCATCAAAGCAAAGGTAAAACACAGCAATAAAAGAAAGTGCCCGGCATGGAGGACGCGGCTCCCGCTCTCCGTGGGGTTACCCGAAGGACAGGTGGAGGACGGCGGAAATCTTCGGGGCGGAAGATCTTTGTGCGTCATAAATCTTCGGAGCATCCTTTGTGACCGCACAGGGCCCGATGATGTGCTGAGCCTTGTGAGGGGCCACTATGTGCACAATGACCTCAGGCTTCGAACTCACCTGCAGTTTTGGTGGACACTGCAGTCGTCCCCGGCCTCCGAGCCGTCCCCATAGTCACCGGTTTGCGGGCAGGTGGCGGCACTTTGGCAGACGCGGTGGAGCTGGCGGATGACTGCCTGTTCCCATCGACAGAATCTTCATCATCAAAGTTTTTATCTGGAAAATAAGATTATGAGGCTTTAGTGTGAAATGTGCAATGAGAACGAGGAGCAAGACGTGAGAACAGGATATCCTCTCTGCCGCCAGGTGAATGTGGGCGGGGCCTGAGCAAACATGAAGGCAGGATATCCTCTCTGCCGCCAGGTGAATGTGGGCGGGGCCTGAGCAAAGCATTTGACACTGTACCACATAAAAGGTTAGTATATAAAATGAGAATGCTTGGCCTTGGAGAAAATGTCTGTATGTGGGTAAGTAACTGGCTCAGTGATAGAAAACAGAGGGTGGTTATTAATGGTACACACTCAGATTGGGTCACTGTAACTAGTGGGGTACCACAGGGGTCAGTACTGGAGGGGCCACTGTCACTAGTGGGTACCACAGGGGTCAGTACTGGAGGGGTCACTGTCACTAGTGGGGTACCACAGGGGTCAGTAATGGAGGGGTCACTGTCACTAGTGGGGTACCACAGGGGTCAGTATTGGGCCCTATTCTCTTCAATATATTTATTAATGATCTTGTAGAAGGCTTGCACAGTAAAATATCAATTTATTGCAGATGACACTAAACTGTGTAAAGTAATTAACACAGAAGAGGACAGTGTATACACTGTATACTGTATATATACTACAGAGGACAGTATACTGTATATACACTACAGAGGACAGTATACTGTATATATACTACAGAGGACAGTATACTGTATATATACTACAGAGGACAGTATACTGTATATATACTACAGAGGACAGTATATTGTATATATACTACAGAGGACAGTATACTGTATATATACTACAGAGGACAGTATATATACTACAGATGTATTATACTACAGAGGACAGTAGAGGACAGTATACATATACTACAGAGACATACAGATATATATATACTACAGAGGACAGTACTGTATATATACTCAGAGGACAGTACACTGCTACAGATAGGATCTGGATAGACTGGAGGCTTGGGCAGAGAAGTGGCAGATGAGGTTTAACACTGACAAATGTAAGGTTATGCATATGGGAAGGAATAATGCAAGTCACCAGTACATACTAAATGGTAAAGCATTGGGTAACTCTGACATGGAAAAGGACCTAGGAATTTTAGTGAACAGCAAACTAAGCTGCAGAAACCAGTGTCAGACAGCTGCTGCCAAGGCCAATAAGATAATGGGTTGCATCAAAAGAGGCATAGATGGCCCGTGATGAGAACATAGTCCTGCCACTTTACACAATCACTAGTCAGACCACACATGGAGGACTGTGTACAGTTCTGGGCTCCTGTGGAACAAGGCAGACATAGCAGAGCTGGAGAGGGTTCAGAGGAGGGCAACTAAGTAATAACTGGAATGGGTGGACTACAGGACCCAGAAAGATTATCAAAATTAGGGTTATTCACTTTAGAAAAAAGACGACTGAGGGGAGATCTAATAACTATGTATAAATATATCAGAAGGTCAGTACAGAGATCTCTCCCATCATCTATTTATCCGAGGACTGGACTGTGACGAGGGGACATCCTCTGCGTCTGGAGGAAAAGAAGGTTTGTACACAAACATAGAAGAGGATTCTTTACGGTAAGAGCATTGAGACTATGGACTCTTTACTGTAAGAGCAGCGAGGACTATGGACTCTTTACGTAAGAGCAGCGAGACTATGGACTCTTACGGTAAGAGCAGCGAGACTATGGACTCTTTACGGTAAGAGCAGCGAGACTATGGACTCTTTTACGGTAAGAGCAGTGAGACTATGGACTCTTTAACTGGTAAGAGCAGCGAGACTATGGACTCTTTACGGTAAGAGCAGCGAGACTATGGACTCTTTACGGTAAGAGCAGCGAGACTATGGACTCTTTACGGTAAGAGCAGCGAGGACTATGGACTCTTTACGGTAAGAGCAGCGAGACTATGGACTCTTTACGGTAAGAGCAGCGAGACTATGGACTCTTTACGGTAAGAGCAGCGAGACTATGGACTCTTTACGGTAAGAGCAGCGAGACTATGGACTCTTTACGGTAAGAGCAGTGAGACTATGGACTCTTTACGGTAAGAGCAGTGAGACTATGGACTCTTTACTGTAAGAGCAGTGAGACTATGGACTCTATACTGTAAGAGCAGTGAGACTATGGACTCTTTACTGTAAGAGCAGTGAGACTATGGACTCTTTACGGTAAGAGCAGTGAGACTATGGACTCTTTACGGTAAGAGCAGTGAGACTATGGACTCTTTACGGTAAGAGCAGTGAGACTATAGAACTCTCTCCCTGAGGAGGTGGTGATGGTAAGTTCACTATAAGAGATCAGGAGGGGCCTGGATGTATTTCTGGAGGTAATAATATTACAGGTTATAGTTACTAGAGAGGGGTCGTTGATCCAGGGAGTTATTCTGATGCCTGATTGGAGTCGGGAAGGAATTTTTTCCCCTAAAGTGAGGAAAATTGGCTTCTACCTCACAGGGGTTTTTTGCCTTCCTCTGGATCAACTTGTAGGAAAACAGGTCGAACTGGATGGACAGATGTCTTTTTTCGGCCTTATAAACTATGTTACTATGTTAGGATATCCTCTCTGCTGCCAGGTGAATGTGGGCAGGGCCTGAGCAAACATGAAGGCAGGATATCCTCTCTGCCGCCAGGAGACTGGGCGGGGCCAGAGAAGACTTGAAGGCAGGATATCCTCTCTGCAGCCAGGTGAATGTGGGCGGGGCCTGAGCAGACATGAAGACAGGATATCCTCCCTGCTGCCAGGAGACTGGGCGGGGCCAGAGCAGGTGCCCCTCCCACTAGAATGCCAATACTCTGATTATTACCAGATGGCGGCGGCACTGGAGGAACATTTGGGGAGGACAATTATTAGGGTGCACTGACGAAGGCCGAGCAAATAAGATGGAAAATAAAAGCGGTAATGAATTCCCAGCAGCCATTCTGGTACAAAGCGTCTGCGCCATTTACATTTTATGGGTGACAGTATAGTGCTCCCCAACCCACTGGCATCTGAGCACTGACGGCACGCTCTCCAGTCTGGCGTCCCCGGTACAGACTCCGCTACACAACAGACATTTTCCAGAATGTTCTGCAATCATAACACCCATCATCCACTAAGACACGACACATATCTGTCCCAGCACATGGGAACCGGGTACACGGACCCAGCGGCTTTACAGATGACATGAGGGCTGATCTCCGACCTGAAGGACGCCCGGGCCCCGATACATTATATGCATTGTACATACACTACACGTTATATGTTATATATGTATACACACTACACAGACATGATCTGTTTGTTACACCCATTTATATGGAGTATGGAAACATACATTATACATACATTACATACATCATACACAGAAAACGCGGTGCAGATAGAGATTATTCAGGCTATAGACACATTATACATACACATATGACACACACACATTATACATACACATGACACACACACATTATACATACACATGACACACACACACATTATACATACACATTATACATACACATATGACACACACACATTATACATAGACATATGACACACACACATTATACATACACATTATACATACACATATGACACACACACATTATACATAGACATATGACACACACACATTATACATATTATACATACACATATGACACACACATATACACATTACACACACACATTATACATACACATTGACACACACACATTATACATACATATGACACACACACATATAACATACACAATGACACACACATTAATACAAGACATATGACACACACACATTATACACACTATGACACACACACATTATACATACACATATGACACACACACATTATACATAGACATATGACACACACACATTATACATACACATATGACACACACACATTATACATAGACACACAACATTATACATAGACACACATACACATTATACATACACACACACACATTACACATACACATTAGTACATACACATATGACACACACACATTATTACATACATTACACACATTACATACATTACACACACATTATACATACACATATGACACACACACATACACACACATTAACACACATTATACATTACACACGTTGCACATTACACACACCAGTCTCACACAGATTACACATACATATATGACACACATTACACATACACACCAGTCTCACATACACACATTACACATACACACACAGTTCACACACATTACACACACATTCCAGTCTCACACAGATTACACATACATATATGACATATGACATATATGACACACACACACACACACACCCTTGCACATACATTACACATACATCAGACACACACCTTGCACATACACACACCAGTCTCACATACATTACACACCCCTTGCACACACATTACACACACACACCTTGCACATACATCACACACACCAGTCTCACATACGTGTGCACAGATCTCTCATCCCCCGATAAGTACATGTTGCCGCTCGTTCACAGACGCAGTGATTTGCACACACAGCCGTCTCCTCCATTACAGACAGTGAGACAAAGAAAATGCCGGGTGCGGAGCTGTCACCGGGGAGGCTGCAGCCGCCGCTGATCTGCAGAGAGTCACTGTTCATGATGGCGGCAGAGCCTGCAGGGCCGAGACCCGCCGCTCCCTCCGTCACCCGCCCAGACAATCTGCAGGCTGGGGACACACGCAATCCACAAAGAAGGAAGCCGCAGCTCTTACTGGTACATATCCGCTGGCAAATGAGCTTCCTCAGCATCCCTCCGCTCTCCTCCCACACCGGGTCCACATTGGAAGCGTCTCAGGGAAAGGAGAAGCTGGGCTGTCTGCACGCACTGGGGGGCCACGGACATGCTGGGAGGATCAGATCCTGGTGGTTCCGGCTGCACCTTCCCCCGATGTGAGGGGCCCCCTCCACCGGCCGGCTGACGGAGGAAGAAGCAGCTGATCCCGGAGGAGCATCAGCTACTGAACCAGCTGCTCTCTGGCCACGACTAATAGATGCGCCCCCCAGGGACGGGAGACAAAGCTGTAATGAATGGATGCGATTACATGGACGCCAGCAGGTACTGACAGGGATGAGAACATGGAGAGGGCGGCCGGGCTGAACACACACCTTACATGTCAGCTCTGCAGCACAGGAGCACGGTGATGTCATGGAGGGTGGTGAACATCACCGGGAGGACTGTCAGCAGCCCCGATTACCCCACAGGGGGCCACAACAACTCCCTGCACGCCTCAGTCTATGAGTCACAGCCTCGCCGCTCACCCAGCAACAGGATCCAGACAGCAAGACAAAATGGATTCCAAAATGGAGACGGACAGAGGGCAGCACATGGCGAGGGATGAGGGTCCTCCCAAAATCCAACCTAAAGACAGACCTGAGAGCAAGGGAAGCAGAGGCGTCGCCCCCCTACAGAACGTACATGGCAGTAACTCACCGCCCTCCGTACTATACATGGACTGTACTATACAGGGGCCACATGCAGAACCCGGGGAGCCCCATTAGTCACCACAGACGGTGCATATATTAGAAAACCTGCAAACAGGTGCAGGTCACCGTGTAGAAGAGCCGCACAAATGTCTGTGCATTTCAGCACCAAAACCGCATTTAAAAAAAAAACAAAACACAATTTCTAACAGTTTTATGTGCGGATTTGATGGTTTTGCCCCAAACCTGACCCTTCATTTAAAGAAGAACTGCCACAAAAATGTTTATTCTTTGACCTGTTAAAAAGGCACATGATACAATCTGTAGTGAATGCAATCTTCTCATCAGAGACTGTATTTGTGAGTTATCCCCTCTTCTTATTGTAGCTGGGTCATGTGACCAACTCCCTGACCTCCAACTGACCCAGGACAGGAAGCCAGTTACTGCTCTATTCATTCCTATGAGACTCAGAGTGAGGCTCCCATAGGAATACATAGAGAAATAGACTTCCGGTCCACACATAAGACGCTGTGTTATCTGGTGAGTCTGATTGCTGGTCACATGACACAGATGAGAAGCATCAGGGAGATATAACTCACAAATACAGACACTGGTAAGAAAATGACATTCACTACAGATTACATCATGTACATTTCTAGCAGGACATGGAATAACATTTATTGCGGGAGTTCTTTAAAATGTTGAAACACGCAGATAAAAGCACATACATAACCAACAGGCTGCGGATTTCTAAATCCACGCAGAAAACATCCGCCACGTGTACATGAGATCCGTCTGTTCTCATACACTTTGCGGGTGCCGTATTCCGCATTCTGTGCAGATACCTACATATAAACCCCATGTTTATGGCTCAAACCGCGCTGTCATTTCTGCTTGTGATTTTAACCATGACCCAAATGAGGCTGGATGTTATACACTGTGGTAATGGTAGACTGCATGGCTAGAGGCTGGATGTTATATACTGTGGTAATGGTAGACTATATGGCTAGAGGCTGGATGTTACACACTGTGGTAATGGTAGACTGCATGGCTAGAGGCTGGATGTTACACACTGTGGTAATGGTAGACTGCATGGCTAGAGGCTGGATGTTATACACTGTGGTAATGGTAGACTGCATGGCTAGAGGTTGGATGTTATATACTGTGGTAATTGGTAGACTATATGGCTAGAGGCTGGATGTTACACACTGTGGTAATGGTAGACTGCATGGCTAGAGGCTGGATGTTATATACTGTGGTAATGGTAGACTATATGGCTAGAGGCTGGATGTTACACACTGTGGTAATGGTAGACTGCATGGCTAGAGGCTGGATGTTACACACTGTGGTAATGGTAGACTGCATGGCTAGAGGCTGGATGTTATACACTGTGGTAATGGTAGACTGCATGGATAGAGGGTGGATGTTATACACTGTGGTAATGGTAGACTGCATGGCTAGAGGCTGGATGTTATACACTGTGGTAATGGTAGACTGCATGGCTTAGAGGTTGGATGTATACACTGTGGTAATGGTAGACTGCATGGCTAGAGGTTGGATGTTATACACTGTGGTAATGGTAGACTGCATGGCTAGAGGCTGGATGTTATATACTGTGGTAATGGTAGACTATATGGCTAGAGGCTGGATGTTACACACTGTGGTAATGGTAGACTGCATGGCTAGAGGCTGGATGTTATACACTGTGGTAATGGTAGACTGCATGGCTAGAGGCTGGATGTTATACACTGTGGTAATGGTAGACTGCATGGCTAGAGGCTGGATGTTATACACCTGTGGTAATGGTAGACTGCATGGCTAGAGGCTGGATGTTATACACTGTGGTAATGGGTAAACTACATGTCTAGAGGCTGGATGTATACACTGTGGTAATGGTAGACTGCATGGATAGAGGGTGGATGTTATACACTGTGGTAATGGTAGACTGCATGGCTAGAGGCTGGATGTTATACACTGTGGTAATGGTAGACTGCATGGCTAGAGGCTGGATGTTACACACTGTGGTAATGGCAGACTGCATGGCTAGAGGCTGGATGTTACACACTGTGGTAATGGTAAAACTGCATGGCTAGAGGCTGGATGTTATACACTGTGGTAATGGTAGACTGCATGGCTAGAGGCTGGATGTTATACACTGTGGTAATGGTAGACTGCATGGCTAGAGGCTGGATGTTACACACTGTGGTAATGGCAGACTGCATGACTAGAGGCTGGATGTTATACACTGTGGTAATGGCAGACTGCATGGCTAGAGGCTGGATGTTATACACTGTGGTAATGGTAGACTGCATGGCTAGAGGCTGGATGTTATACACTGTGGTAATGGTAGACTGTATGGCTAGAGGCTGGATGTTATACACTGTGGTAATGGCAGACTGCATGAAGCACCTGAAGTGAGTGATTATGACATGTGGCCCAACAATGAACTCCATGTAGTGTATGTCTGGCACTGATTATGATACTTGGCATCTCTCCTGATAAGAGAAGGAACCAGTGCTCAGCAGATCCGGGGTGAGGACACGGGAAGACAACGTGAGGGATGATGGGCTCTTATCAGGGATACCAGGCTGAGGTTACTATGTCCCTCTACAGGACTGAGCACAATGTCTGGGTCCTTCAGATTTCCTGCAGAAGTGCTGATATCAGGAGTCCCGAGGACGAGGCAGAAAATGTCTGAGCAGAGTAAGGATCTGTCTGCATCTTGGATTGTTTATAACGGAGGCCATGATACTGCGCCTCCCTCTATGAAAGGGGTTATCCTATGATTAATGTAAAACATGAAAATCCATATAGGACATGACAATCTCCTTCTAATAATCCTACAACCAGCCCCGGACCTCACATGGATCCAGAGATCTCTACATTCATTGCTCTGCTACATTTATATCAAGCTGACAGCTCAAGGGGAGTGTCCTTTCTCAGGGGGTGTGTCTTCTGGAGCTCTCTCCCTATCACAGCTCAGGAGGCAGTTGAAGAATTAAACTGAGCATGTGCGGCCATCTGAGCAAGTAGGACAAAGAAATAAGAAAGAAAAACAGCAGGTGGCGCTGTACAGATACATTTCATTGAATAACTTGGCGGCTATAATAAATTTATAATTACCTGCAATTACCCATATATTCAGATCCAGGTGCTGGTTCAACAATCCCTTTAACTAATATCAGGGTATATGACAAAGGGTTGTCTAAACTGAACCACCCCTTTAAGAACTATAGAGGAGATCAAGCAATACTATATCAGTAGAATCCCTGAGGTAAGAAGGCAAGCAGCAAAATCTTAACATCCACAAGGACACAGAGCAGATAACGACCTGGACATGAAATATAGGCGAGAGACCCCCCACCCCCACCCCCTCCAGAAAGACCCCCGGTCAGTATCAGAACCGCAGAGCTGTAAGTGGAAGCAGCATGGAAACTGACAGATCTGGTGAGTAAAAAACACTAGTTCTTAAAGGGAACCTGTCACCTAAAAAATACCTCCCAAGCCGCCAGCATTACCTTAAAGTAGCCAGCAGTAGGTTTCTAAAGCTCCTTTTCTTCCTCCGGTCAGCTGTGCCAAAATCTTGAAAAATAAACTTTAATCCTCTGAACTCGCTATGTCACAGCAGAGTTTGAAGTCAAGGGGGCAGCGGCCTCCTCGCTTCAAGTCAGGATAACCGCGCCCCCTTTCCCTGCCCCTAAGCCTCTGATTGACAGGCAGTTGTTCACCAAAGCCGTCTGAAGTCTTGCGCATGCACCGACGTCTCTATTCCCTCGATGTGCGCTGAGCATTGAGCCGATGCGCAGGCGCGGGAATAGAGATATCGATGTACTAGTCTTCAGGCAGCTTCGCTGTCAATCAGAGGCTTACGGGCAGGGAAAGGGGGCGCGGTTATCCTGACTTGAAGCGAGGAGGCCGCTGCCCCCTTGACTTCAAACTCTGCTGTGACATAGCGAGTTCAGAGGATTAAAGTTTATTTTTCAAGATTTTGGCACAGCTGACCGGAGGAAGAAAAGGAGCTTTAGAAACCTACTGCTGGGCTGGCTACTTTAAGGTAATGCTGGCGGCTTGGGAGGTATTTTTTTAGGTGACAGGTTCCCTTTAATCCATGGCTTCAGGGAGAGAGTAAAAAAAAAAAAAAAAAAAAAAAAAAAAAAAAACATCATGACAAAGGGGCGCCATATTCACTGGCATCCTCATCCTCACACACATGCATCAATCAGCAGAGTGATGTGGTCTGTGCTCTCGGTACCAATCAATACGAGGACGTCTCATCCACAGACCACAGCGGGCACAAACTGCGGGCACCAGGGGCAGCATAACACTCTCCTCCTCCTGGCCCGGCCTCTCATAGCTTGTCCTCACATATGGAGGTCATAACATGGAGGACAGACTCGTAGCTGTTTAATACCAGGAACCCACACGGCGGCGCCGGACGAGCTGCCATCACCATCGGGTCATTTAGATGCAGAGCTGCGAGGATCAATAATCTTCAGGGTTTTCCCTCCCAGCACTGAGCCGAGCTGCAGCCACACAGTACGGTTACCTCCCTGACACCGGCGACTGAGGATCGAAACCAGGAGAAGAGCTGCTGCAGACCCCCAGGAGACAGCCAGGAGCGGGGGAGGAGAAGAGCTGCTGCAGACCCCCAGGAGACAGCCAGGAGCGGGGGAGGAGAAGAGCTGCTGCAGACCCCCAGGAGACAGCCAGGAGCGGGGGAGGAGAAGAGCTGCTGCAGACCCCCAGGGAGACAGCCAGGAGCGGGGGAGGAGAAGAGCTGCTGCAGAACCCCCAGGAGACAGCCAGGAGCGGGGGAGGAGAAGAGCTGCTGCAGACCCCCAGGAGACAGCCAGGAGCGGGGGAGGAGAAGAGCTGCTGCAGACCCCGGCCAGGGGGAGAGAAGCTGCTGCAGCCCCAGGAGAAGCGGGGGGGAGGAGAAGAGCTGCTGCAGACCCCCAGGAGACAGCCAGGAGCGGGGGAGGAGAAGAGCTGCTGCAGACCACAAGGAGCGGGGGAGGAGAACAGCTGCTGCAGACCCCAGGAGTCAGCCAGGAGAGGGTGAGGAGAAGAGCTGCTGGCAGACCCCCCAGGAGTCAGCCAGGAGAAGAGCTGCTGCAGACCCCCAGGTGTCAGCCAGGAGCGGAGGAGGAGAAGAGCTGCTGCAGACCCCCAGGTGTCAGCCAGGAGCGGAGGAGGAGAAGAGCTGCTGCAGACCCCCAGGTGGTCCAGCCAGGAGCGGAGGAGGAGAAGAGCTGCTGCAGACCCCCAGGTGTCAGCCAGGAGCGGAGGAGGAGAAGAGCTGCTGCAGACCCCCAGGTGTCAGCCAGGAGCGGGGAGGGAGAAGAAGCTGCTGCAGACCCCCAGGTGTCAGCCAGGAGCGGGGGAGGAGAAGAGCTGCTGCAGACCCCCAGGTGTCAGCCAGGAGCGGAGGAGGAGAGAGCTGCTGCAGACCCCAGGTGTCAGCCAGGAGCGGAGGAGGAGAAGAGCTGCTGCAGAGCCCCAGGAGTCAGCCAGGAGAGAGGGAGGAGAAGAGCTGCTGCAGACCCCCCAGGTGTCAGCCAGGAGTGGAGGAGGAGAAGAGCTGCTGCAGACCCCCAGGAGTCAGCCAGACGCGGGGGAGGAGAAGAGCTGCTGCAGACCCCCAGGAGTCAGCCAGGAGAGAGGGAGGAGAAGAGCTGCTGCAGACCCCCAGGAGCTGGCCAAGAGCGGAGGAGGAGAAGAGCTGCTGCAGACCCCCAGGAGACAGCCAGGAGCGGGGGCAGGAGAAGAGCTGCTGCAGACCCCCAGGAGACAGCCAGGAGCGGGGAGGAGAAGAGCTGCTGCAGACCACAAGGAGCGGGGGAGGAGAACAGCTGCTGCAGACCCCCAGGAGTCAGCCAGGAGAGGGTGAGGAGAAGAGCTGCTGCAGACCCCAGGAGTCAGCCAGGAGAAGAGCTGCTGCAGACCACAAGGAGTCAGCCAGGAGCGGAGGAGGAGAAGAGCTGCTGCAGACCCCCAGGAGTCAGCCAGGAGCGGGGGGAGGAGAAGAGCTGCTGCAGACCCCCAGGTGGTCAGCCAGGAGTGGAGGAGGAGAAGAGCTGCTGCAGACCCCCAGGTGTCAGCCAGGAGCGGGGGCAGGAGAAGAGCTGCTGCAGACCCCCAGGTGTCAGCCAGGAGCGGAGGAGGAGAAGAGCTGCTGCAGACCCCCAGGTGTCAGCCAGGAGCGGAGGAGGAGAAGAGCTGCTGCAGACCCCCAGGTGTCAGCCAGGAGCGGAGGAGGAGAAGAGCTGCTGCAGACCCCCAGGTGTCAGCCAGGAGCGGGGGAGGAGAAGAGCTGCTGCAGACCCCCAGGTGTCAGCCAGGAGCGGGGGAGGAGAAGAGCTGCTGCAGACCCCCAGGTGTCAGCCAGGAGCGGGGGAGGAGAAGAGCTGCTGCAGACCCCCAGGTGTCAGCCAGGAGCGGAGGAGGAGAAGAGCTGCTGCAGAGCCCCAGGAGTCAGCCAGGAGAGAGGGAGGAGAAGAGCTGCTGCAGACCCCCAGGTGTCAGCCAGGAGGAGAAGAGCTGCTGCAGACCCCCAGGAGTCAGCCAGACGCGGGGGAGGAGAAGAGCTGCTGCAGACCCCAGGAGTCAGCCAGGAGAGAGGGAGGAGAAGAGCTGCTGCAGACCCCCAGGAGCTGGCCAAGAGCGGAGGAGGAGAAGAGCTGCTGCAGACCCCCAGGTGTCAGCCAGGAGCGGAGGAGGAGAAGAGCTGCTGCAGACCCCCAGGAGTCAGCCAGGAGCGAGGGAGGAGAAGAGCTGCTGCAGACCCCCAGGAGTCAGCCAGGAGAGAGGGAGGAGAAGAGCTGCTGCAGACCCCAGGAGTCAGCCAGGAGAGAGGGAGGAGAAGAGCTGCTGCAGACCCCCAGGAGTCAGCCAGGAGAGAGGGAGGAGAAGAGCTGCTGCAGACCCCAGGAGTCAGCCAGGAGAGAGGAAGGAGAAGAGCTGCTGCAGACCCCAGGAGTCAGCCAGGAGAGAGGAAGGAGAAGAGCTGCTGCAGACCCCCAGGAGTCAGCCAGGAGAGAGGGAGGAGAAGAGCTGCTGCAGACCCCCAGGTGTCAGCCAGGAGCGGAGGAGGAGAAGAGCTGCTGCAGACCCCCAGGAGTCAGCCAGGAGCGAGGGAGGAGAAGAGCTGCTGCAGACCCCCAGGAGTCAGCCAGGAGAGAGGGAGGAGAAGAGCTGCTGCAGACCCCCAGGAGTCAGCCAGGAGAGAGGGAGGAGAAGAGCTGCTGCAGACCCCCAGGAGTCAGCCAGGAGAGAGGGAGGAGAAGAGCTGCTGCAGACCCCCAGGAGTCAGCCAGGAGAGAGGAAGGAGAAGAGCTGCTGCAGACCCCCAGGTGTCAGCCAGGAGAGAGGGAGGAGAAGAGCTGCTGCAGACCCCCAGGAGCTGGCCAAGAGCAGGGGATGAAGGGGAGATTTAATACTGTGCCCTGTATTAGGCTCTTCTGCAGCACCAGCATCAGAACAGCAGAAGTCAAAGACATAAATATGTCCTGACAGAAGTTCTGGTCTGTGTGTGTTATATATATATTTAATTATTTTTTAAATAAAAAAAAAAGCATCCAGATACGCCAGCCTTGTCCAGTTTTATTTTTATTGGCTTTTTTTAACTTTTTTTTTTATAACAAAACTAGTGGGGGAGACTTATCAAAGACTGGTGTTTTGCGGTGATTTTTTTTAGTCTCCTGCACTGTCCGAGGATGGGGCTCAGGGATCATCTTAGATTATGCGCCCCTCCTGCTGTCTGAGCGCCAGAGTCAAATCTACAGCAGCTCCGACCACAGGTGCAAACAAAAGGTGAACGTGCAAACCTGCAGGCCACACCCACTCCCGGCCACACCTCCTTTTCAAGAAGCGGCGAAGGCGGCGCAAAAACATCACTTGCCACAAATTGGTTCCAGGTGGCATTTAAAAAAAAAAACAGTTTGTGACTTTTCCATTATTCTAAACCTCCCACATCCACAGAAAAATATGTCCCCGTTCTGAGTGGAAGGGAAAAAAAAAAAAAAAAAAGCAGAACACAGAAAAAATACCATAAACACGGAACGCCCTGGCAGGACCAATGTCTATAGCACAAAAAAAGTCTGAAAAGGAGGGAAAATGCCACAGCCAGTGCAGGCTGCGATTAAAAAAACGCCATTCGTCTAAAGAACACAACGCAAGTGGAAAAACGCACAACTAAAAAAATGCTTTTCCCCTAGATTTGCATCCGACATTTGGAGGTGTTTTTGTAGCGGTGGATTCAGGCGGCGGTCACACAGCACGCTGACTGGGGTTTTTCCGGATAGTTTTTGGAGCGTATACCCATGGTGATCAGAAGATCTGCAGTAGAATATGAAAGCGCCTTCACACAACTGCCTGGTTTCTCATTTCCCACAATGCTCTAGGACGGAATCTCTCTCAATAAAGCTTAACCACCACAAAAAAAAAAAAAAACCTCAAAATGACCCTCAAGAAGTTTGCTAAAAACACCATAAAACACTTCTCAGACCTAAAGCACACTCCTGACACATACAATAAGAAGGATTAGCAGGATCGGAGGGCACATCCCGGACAATCACAGGACAAGAACTGATCACAGGCCGCCATGAGAAACCGGATAACCGCACACACGGCTGAGCGTCGCCTGCCCCTGCCCCACAATCTACCGCTCCATTACTGCATTCTTAGAATCTTTTTTGATTTGAAAATCCAAGATTGGGCTTTTCTTCCTCCGACCCGAACCCCCCGTGACGCACCACCACGTCACAAGCCGCCTCCAATGAGGGAACCTGACCTCCTGGTGGTAATCAGGGGCCCGGGCAGACGTCTGGTACCAGTACACATCAGCTTGTGCCGTCCAACCCTGCAAGGACCGGGACAGGTGGAGGACAAGAATCAGTTTTCTGGAATACACAAGATTATCTTTCTTAGGTGACTGTATGAGGATGGTGGTTGTAGTACATTCAGAAGGCGCCATTTTAATTTACATAAAGATTAGATGTTAATTTCTATCATTTTTAAAGGAAAATAGACAAAAATCAACATCATAATTAACAACATTATAACAGTGCGTTCAGACGACAGTACGTATTTTGTGGAACGGACTTACAGATGCGGAAAGCACACAACACATCCATGTGCCTGCCCATATATGGTATGGTTAGTTATTACATCACAGGACATCCCCCTCTGCCCATATATGGTATGGTTAGTAATTACATCACAGGACATCCCCCTCTGCCCATATATGGTATGGTTAGTAATTACATCACAGGACATCCCCCTCTGCCCATATATGGTATGGTTAGTTATTACATCACAGGACATCCCCCCTGCCCATATATGGTATGGTTAGTTATTACATCACAGGACATCCCCCCTCTGCCCATATACGGTATGGTTAGTTATTACATCACAGGACATCCCCCCTCTGCCCATATATGGTATGGTTAGTAATTACATCACAGGACATCCCCCTCTGCCCATATATGGTATGGTTAGTTATTACATCACAGGACATCCCCCCTGCCCATATATGGTATGGTTAGTAATTACATCACAGGACATCCCCCTCTGCCCATATATGGTATGGTTAGTTATTACATCACAGGACATCCCCCCTGCCCATATATGGTATGGTTAGTAATTACATCACAGGACATCCCCCCTCTGCCCATATATGGTATGGTTAGTTATTACATCACAGGACATCCCCCCTCTGCCCATATATGGTATGGTTAGTTATTACATCACAGGACATCCCCCCTCTGCCCATATATGGTATGGTTAGTAATTACATCACAGGACATCCCCCTCTGCCCATATATGGTATGGTTAGTTATTACATCACAGGACATCCCCCCTGCCCATATATGGTATGGTTAGTAATTACATCACAGGACATCCCCCTCTGCCCATATATGGTATGGTTAGTTATTACATCACAGGACATCCCCCCTGCCCATATATGGTATGGTTAGTAATTACATCACAGGACATCCCCCCACTGCCCATATATGGTATGGTTAGTTATTACATCACAGGACATCCCCCTCTGCCCATATATGGTATGGTTAGTTATTACATCACAGGACATCCCCCCTCTGCCCATATACGGTATGGTTAGTAATTACATCACAGGACATCCCCCCTCTGCCCATATATGGTATGGTTAGTTATTACATCACAGGACATCCCCCCTCTGCCCATATATGGTATGGTTAGTTATTACATCACAGGACATCCCCCCTCTGCCCATATACGGTATGGTTAGTTATTACATCACAGGACATCCCCCTCTGCCCATATACGGTATGGTTAGTTATTACATCACAGGACATCCCCCTCTGCCCATATATGGTATGGTTAGTAATTACATCACAGAACATCCCCCCTCTGCCCATATATGGTATGGTTAGTTATTACATCACAGAACATCCCCCCTCTGCCCATATATGGTATGGTTAGTTATTACATCACAGGACATCCCCCCTCTGCCCATATATGGTATGGTTAGTAATTACATCACAGGACATCCCCCCTCTGCCCATATACGGTATGGTTAGTAATTACATCACAGGACATCCCCCCTCTGCCCATATATGGTATGGTTAGTTATTACATCACAGGACATCCCCCTCTGCCCATATATGGTATGGTTAGTTATTACATCACAGGACATCCCCCCTCTGCCCATATATGGTATGGTTAGTTATTACATCACAGGACATCCCCCCTCTGCCCATATATGGTATGGTTAGTAATTACATCACAGGACATCCCCCCTCTGCCCATATATGGTATGGTTAGTAATTACATCACAGGACATCCCCCCTCTGCCCATATATGGTATGGTTAGTAATTACATCACAGGACATCCCCCTCTGCCCATATATGGTATGGTTAGTTATTACATCACCGGATTCCTCCTCTATGTACCTCACTATGAATTCTGACTGCAGCATATAATGGACTAAATCATAGAAATCAGAGGAAGGAGGTGCTGAGCTTCCCTATCACCTATGGTCAGGGGCAGATCCAACGTTATTTACATCTAGTGACATCAGTGAGGGGACAGTGACATCATCATCATCATCAGTGGGGTAGTGGCATCAACAGGGAGGTGCACAGATTATTTGTAGCATGTGAATAATTTAATCCTAAAAATTTCCCCCTAATAGAAGACAATATACGGCTCTAGACCTATAGACTGTGTATAATGAGCGGTCAGGGATCTCCAGCTCTAGATCTATAGACTGTGTATAATGAGCGGTCAGTGATCTCCGGCTCTAGACCTATAGACTGTGTATAATGAGCGGTCAGTGATCTCCGGCTCTAGATCTATAGACTGTGTATAATGAGCGGTCAGTGATCTCCAGCTCTAGACCTATAGACTGTGTATAATGAGCGGTCAGTGATCTCCGGCTCTAGATCTATAGACTGTGTATAATGAGCGGTCAGTGATCTCCAGCTCTAGATCTATAGACTGTGTATAATGAGCGGTCAGTGATCTCCGGCTCTAGACCTATAGACTGTGTATAATGAGCGGTCAGTGATCTCCGGCTCTAGATCTATAGACTGTGTATAATGAGCGGTCAGTGATCTCCAGCTCTAGATCTATAGACTGTGTATAATGAGCGGTCAGTGATCTCCAGCTCTAGACCTATAGACTGTGTATAATGAGCGGTCAGTGATCTCCGGCTCTAGATCTATAGACTGTGTAAATGAGCGGTCAGTGATCTCCGGCTCTAGATCTATAGACTGTGTATAATGAGCGGTCAGTGATCTCCGGCTCTAGATCTATAGACTGTGTATAATGAGCGGTCAGTGATCTCCGGCTCTAGATCTATAGACTGTGTATAATGAGCGGTCAGTGATCTCCAGCTCTAGATCTATAGACGTGTGTATAATGAGCGGTCAGTGATCTCCGGCTCTAGACCTATAGACGGTGTATAATGAGCGGTCAGTGATCTCCGGCTCTAGATCTATAGACTGTGTATAATGAGCGGTCAGTGATCTCCGGCTCTAGACCTATAGACTGTGTATAATGAGCGGTCAGTGATCTCCAGCTCTAGATCTATAGACTGTGTATAATGAGCGGTCAGTGATCTCCGGCTCTAGATCTATAGACTGTGTATAATGAGCGGTCAGTGATCTCCAGCTCTAGATCTATAGACTGTGTATAATGAGCGGTCAGTGATCTCCGGCTCTAGATCTATAGACTGTGTATAATGAGCGGTCAGTGATCTCCGGCTCTAGATCTATAGACTGTGTATAATGAGCGGTCAGTGGATCTCCGGCTCTAGATCTATAGACTGTGTATATGAGGCGGTCAGTGATCTCCGGCTCTAGATCTATAGACTGTGTATAATGAGCGGTCAGTGATCTCCGGCTCTAGATCTATAGACTGTGTATAATGAGCGGTCAGTGATCTCCGGCTCTAGATCTATAGACTGTGTATAAATGAGCGGTCAGTGATCTCCGGCTCTAGATCTATAGACTGTGTATAATGAGCGGTCAGTGATCTCCAGCTCTAGATCTATAGACTGTGTATAATGAGCCGGTCAGTGATCTCCGGCTCTAGACCTATAGACGGTGGTATAATGAGCGGTCAGTGATCTCCGGCTCTAGATCTATAGACTGTGTAATAATGAGCGGTCAGTGATCTCCGGCTCTAGACCTATAGACTGTGTATAATGAGCGGTCAGTGATCTCCGGCTCTAGATCTATAGACGGTGTATAATGAGCGGTCAGTGATCTCCGGCTCTAGATCTATAGACTGTGTAATTGGACGCGGTCAGTGATCTCGCCTAGCTATAGACTGGTAATGAGCGGTCAGTGATCTCCAGCTCTAGATCTATAGACTGTGTATAATGAGCGGTCAGTGATCTCCAGCTCTAGATCTATAGACTGTGTATAATGAGCGGTCAGTGATCTCCAGCTCTAATCTATAGACTGTGTATAATGAGCGGTCAGTGATCTCCGGCTCTAGATCTAAGACTGTGTATAATGAGCGGTCAGTGATCTCCAGCTCTAGATCTATAGACTGTGTATAATGACCGGTCAGTGATCTCCGGCTCTAGACCTATAGACTGTGTATAATGAGCGGTCAGTGATCTCCGGCTCTAGATCTATAGACTGTGTATAATGACCGGTCAGTGATCTCCGGCTCTAGATCTATAGACTGTGTATAATGACCGGTCAGTGATCTCCGGCTCTAGATCTATAGACTGTGGTATAATGACCGGTCAGTGATCTTCCAGCTCTAGACCTATAGACTGTGTATAATGAGCGGTCAGTGATCATCCGGCTCTAGATCTATAGACTGTGTATAATGAGGCGGTCAGTGATCTCCGGCTCTAGATCTATAGACTGTGTATAATGAGCGGTCAGTGATCTCCGGCTTCATAGATCTATAGACTGTGTATAATGAGCGGTCAGTGATCTCCGGCTCTAGAACCTATAGACTGTGTATAATGAGCGGTCAGTGATCTCCGGCTCTAGATCTATAGACTGTGGTATAATGAGCGGTCAGTGATCTCCAGCTCTAGATCTATAGACTGTGTATAATGAGCGGTCAGTGATCTCGGCTCTAGATCTATAGACTGTGTATAATGAGCGGTCAGTGATCTCCGGCTCTAGATCTATAGACTGTGTATAATGAGCGGTCAGTGATCTCCGGCTCTAGAATCTATAGACTGTGTATAATGAGCGGTCAGTGATCTCCGGCTCTAGATCTATAGACTGTGTATAATGAGCGGTCAGTGATCTCCGGCTCTAGATCTATAGACTGTGTATAATGAGCGGTCAGTGATCTCCGGCTCTAGATCTATAGACTGTGTATAATGAGCGGTCAGTGATCTCACGGCTCTAGATCTATAGACTGTGTATAATGAGCGGTCAGTGATCTCCGGCTCTAGATCTATAGACTGTGTATAATGACGGTCAGTGATCTCCGGCTCTAGATCATATAGACTGTGTATAATGAGCGGTCAGTGATCTCCGGCTCTAGATCTATAGACTGTGTATAATGAGCGTCAGTGATCTCCGGCTCTAGATCTATAGACTGTGTATAATGAGCGGTCAGTGATCTCCGCTCTAGATCTATAGACTGTGTATAATGAGCGGTCAGTGATCTCCGGCTCTAGATCTATAGACTGTGTATAATGAGCGGTCAGTGATCTCCGGCTCTAGACCTATAGACTGTGTATAATGAGCGGTCAGTGATCTCCGGCTCTAGACCTATAGACTGTGTATAATGAGCGGTCAGTGATCTCCAGCTCTAGATCTAACTTATATAGACTCGTCGTATAACTGGAGCGGTCAGTGATCTCCGGCTCTAGATCTATAGACTGTGTATAATGAGCGGTCAGTGATCTCCAGCTCTAGATCTATAGACTGTGTATAATGAGCGGTCAGTGATCTCCGGCTCTAGACCTATAGACTGTGTATAATGAGCGGTCAGTGATCTCCAGCTCTGGACCTATAGACTGTGTATAATGACCGGTCAGTGATCTCCGGCTCTAGATCTATAGACTGTGTATAATGACCGGTCTCCGGGTTCTGCTGTCTAATCCACGTGGCACACGTACGTAAATGCCGGTCAGACAGAAACGTTTCATTCCGATTTCTTACGACGCGTCCTCTGATGGCGGCGAGGAGACGCAAAATCCTGTCCACTAATCTGCACAAGGGATTCTCCAGCCGTATGGATTATCTATAGGGGGAGACAGGCTGTGGCAGTCTGAGGGTTAACAGAAGGGTTTCTGGATCATTTCAGCCTCTTACGGTTATTTGTGCCTCAGAGCATCAATCTTTAAAAGAGAAAGTAAATGATCCCTGACGATGGCGGACATGGCGGAGAATGATCGGCAGGACGTGTACACAGCGGAGGAAACAGAGGATGGGCGCTCTCCTCCTCCTGCGGCCTTCGACCAAAATAAAAGCTGTCCGCAGCCCGGCTCATCTGAATGGCGCCATTCAAGTCCCTGCTCGGGAATGTGAAGACTTGCATCAAAAGCAGGAATTAGTTTCACAAGATAATCCCTTTCCTTGTCCAAGAGGCTTATATTCCCGGTCACAGAACGCGCCATATGGTTACCGCGGAGCAGAAGACGCTGGAAGCAGTGAAATCGCAGGACACGCCAGCGGCTCTCAGGAAAGAGATGGACCTCAGCCCTGATAATCCGTCCAGAGCCGACCGTCATTACAAAAAACAAACAAATGCAAACCCATCCCCCGTCATACCTGTAAGGCTGACCACAGAGCGGTATCAAAGTAAAACCGCCATCCAGAAGCCCCACACTGCAGGGGCCCATGAGGCTTCAGAGACGCGGCCCTTAAACGGCAGCTCTCAGGACATTAATGGGTTACATTAAAATAAATCAGATACAAAGTATCGCTCGGCCCATGACCAGAGAAAGAGCGGAGGCAACAACGTATCTAGAAATGCTGAATCTATCGTGCTACAAAGCCCTGAAGTGCAGCTCTGCAGCTCTGCACGCAGACGGTAAGTGGATCAGAGTTGGGGGTGGGGAGCGGGGGGGGGTCGGCCTCACAACAACTGATCCACTGACCTTGTTTTGCGTCTTGTCTGACTGGAGCAATGCAGTGCCAGCCGCCACCATCCCCTCCGCTGGCACAGTATACGGCAGGATGGCTCTGTGCTGCGACCAGTATACACGGCCTATAAACCCCAGAGGACGAGCCGTCTGTATGCATTACATGCAACATATAATTACAGGCTCAAAAAGCACACAGACAAAGCAGCCGGGGGTCGGCTAATGAATGCGCCCGGACGGGGGAGTCCGCGGGGTAACCTAGCAACATGGAGAGATTATATCCGACGGGCTGAAGCCTCGGACTGGGAACCATTTCCCGTTAGGAGCCCAGCTCGGCCGTCACAGCACAACACAGATCCGTTACTCACCCAGCGACGACTGGATCATGGCCCCCGATCTCTGGACTTCGTCAAATTTGGTGAAAATCACATTCAGTCTGTAAAAATAAAGAGAGGCGTAAGGCAGGGAGCTGGGAACGGCGGCGAGGACATGAATGCAGCCTGGCAGCAGCGCACAGCTCCAGCACAAGGAAGATCCGGCCTGGATTCAGCCGGAGGATCCACCACACCGACGCCGCTGATCTCTGCTCCCGGACAATTCAGGGGAAAACGTCAGAGGCCGCCTGCTGCCGAGGATTTATAGACAGAGACGTCTGCAGAGTCCTGAGACTGGAGGAGGCAGAGAGCGGGAGGACGGCACCTCACATTAAAGGGGAAGTGACACCATAAACGTGACACCGAGCCAGGCCCTAGAACAGCCGGATCTGAGCGGCAGGACGACTACTGACCCCATCATATTGGAGATCTGCGGCAGACCGACCACGAGAGATGATTCCTCATCACTGAGGGAAGTCACCAGCCTGCAGACCCCGATCTGTGCCCCCATGACAACACTTACTGTGCTCTGATGGATCAGGGTTATTATACCAAATTTAGGCTGGAGCGAATCGAGCTTCAGATCATAGATCATTCTAACCCTTTGTTTAAATGACGCACAGAGACACAAAACACAATATAAAGTCGTCTCCGAAAACTCCACTCACTCCACCACGGCCTCTGACGTAGACGGTTCTCACTGATGACCCCACGTTAAAGGGGTCTCTGCTCAATCTCTACTGACAATAAGAGTCCCCCGGATGGGACCCCGGCAATCAGCTGCAATCCACAAGTAAAGCTGGAAGTGTTCAATTTCCCTGCAGCACCCCCACAGGGGACATGAAGTACTGCACATTGTCCATTCATATCAGCATGGACAGGACGCGTCCTCTGGAGGAGAAGACTTCACTTCTAACCACAAAGTCACTAACAGAGCATATAAAGAAGGGTTTTCTAAAATGGACGACCCCTTTAATAGTGAAGCCGTAGAACACAGAGCAGGAAGTGTTGTCATGGGGGCGGTGGAGCAGAGAACAGCAGACATGTTCCTAATAACTGACCAGTACACGGCACATCGGGCCGGTCGGGTTCTGGTCACCAGATTGCTATGAATCCATCTTCTATACCAGATGCGTTTGTCAGGACATCCTAAAGGTTCCCGATTCAATCTGTGGCCTCAGCACGGAGAAAGTGGCAGCGTGCCACCTCGTGGACAGGGTGAGGCGGTGAAGACTCACGTCCGGCCCTGGAGTTTCGAGGCAGCGTGTTTGGTGACGCGCCACACATGGCCGGAGCGCCCGGAAATCTCTACTAGAAAGTACGGACAAGACAGCATCTTGCATGTAAGATGGATTCATAGCGACCGAGGAAACACGGAGAACTGGAGAATCAGACATCACTCGTCTGGGACGCCCTGCAGGTGATCCTGGAGTGGTGGGCACCCTCCATCCTAACGACCGCTGCAGCCAACCAGTGGTGATGTCACCATGTATGGCACACAACCACTGCGACCAGTGACTGCTTACATGGCATCATACACAAAGGCTGGCACTGGATTGGCAGGACCCACCGGTACATCTGTGAGTAATGTTTGATTTCTTATGCTGGAACATCTCTGGCTGACGGCTGAATTCCTTGGACAACCCCTTTAAGTGTCTGGGACTCTGCGTCTTGGTCTCCAAGTGGTTGATTAAAGGGGTTGTCCGAGTTATTTTTTTGTTCTTTATATGTTTCTAACTTGTCAGGTAGAACAACTTTCCCATATACTTTGTGTTTCTAAAGCTGCTGGTTTCTCAGAGTTGACTGAGGGTCACATGACCTGTGATGTCACCTTATCTCTCTGCTCTGTGATGTTTCGTGTACAAGCCTCAGAGATCAGATAAGAGTCTGTACACGAGACGTCACTGGCCACGCCCCCTTTCTTTGCCGGGCTCCGGCTATCTGCTCTCTCCCTGGTTTCCTTCAGATAAAACATTAACCCCTTCAGCCAGAACACACTGAGGGCTCGAGGCTTTTACAACAAACAGTAGCTGCAGCAGTGAGAGGAGACAAATGCTGGGCAAGGAGCTATAGAGGAATTGTACAAGAACAGGTAGGGAGAAATTCCTGTGTGTATCAGCGGTGTCATTGTACAGCTGGGACTTGTAGTCCTACACATACAACATGCTGCTGAGTATTCCAGCAGGCAGACATGTCACTCAGCACTTGTATTCACTGCCTTTGTAGAGAGGAGGGGGAAGGGGCAGAGATTGTTATTACTGTAGGTAAACAAAGGCCAGAAGAGAACCAGGGAAATGAGGAAATACAGATTTTTTTTGCCTAAAACTTGCTGAACTTCATTATATATTGCTGCCCATCAGATTTACAGTGCTATATTTTTTTTTCTCCATAACTTGGACAACCCCTTTAAGGATGGGCAGGGAGAAGGGTTAATGCGCTCTCCGGAGCACGGCGTGAGGGTGATGTGAATAGAGGACTGAACAGTCCATGGGGGGAGGGGAACTATCATGGCTGGGGGTTTTAATGCCAGTCTTGATCTTGTTTGAGGGGCATGAGATGCACTAAGGGGCAGGTGTATTTCAGCACGTCTGTGCAGGATGGAGCAGCAGCATGTGCTATCGTTCTAATCAAACTGGGAACCATGGTGCCCAATCCTTCTGATGGTCAGGGGCCCCACTGGTCAGACATCTATCCTCCATCCTGTGTCTGCCCAGCGCTGCTCCCTCATGTCAGCATTGTACAAAAGTGGCAAAGAGCGAAAAGTCACCACATATTTGTGGAATAATGTTTGGTTTCACACCAGTTTTCTGTGTAAATGGTTCCAGTCAGCGCTGCTCCTGCCGGTGTGTCCGGGGTCCTGCTGACCTACACTAAGACATCCAGAACACGACACCTGAGCGGCAGCAGCGGCCACCAGGGTGTCATATCGAGGGTCATCTACCATATCAGCAGGAGGACCTGACCATCGTCTACACAGGGACGTCCACAGCAGTAAAGCGCTCATGTCTGAGCGTCAGAACAAAGCTTCCCGCCATCCCTGAATAACACATAAGAACGATATGTGCAGACATCACAACCCCAGAGAAATCACATGCTCCACGTGCCCCCGGGGCGCAGGAAGAATAGGTACGACTAATAAACAGTCCCCCCGGACACATCAGCAGAACCTGTGTACAATGGTGCCCACGTGAACACTTACCGGGACTGAGGGAGCCCTTTCTTGCTGAGGTCGGCGCGCACGCGTTCTCCAACGTGTCTGTAGATTTCTACCAGGCAATTTATTGCAGCGTCTCGGACCTGCAGAGACAAACAGAACAGGCGGCCATTACTACAAGGCTCGGAAAGTGACCGGGGAGGGGGGCTGCGCAGGCGACCCTGAGCACAAGGACAGCGCACAGCTCGCCCTCCGCACAATGTAACTATACACCAGATACAGAAGCTGCAGGGAGGAGGACGCATCGCACACAGCTCCGGAGGTGTATAATAACACATCTACAGGACGGCACCAGAGACCTGCACAATGTGTGGGGGGACAATCTGAATGAGGCAGGTTTGGACTCTTACAGATGACGTGCTGCAGGAAGGGGGTCACAACTTCCATTTCTATCCGTCTCATCTTCTGCTATTACAGCCGTGCAGATACAATGGTGACCCCCTCTCCAAATCCTTCTCTTATAAGAGGAGGGGGTCACCAGAATCGGAGCTTCTCACAAGGCGCAGCTATGGGTACAGACAACTGGGGCGCCGGGTGTCAGAGCCCCACTGATCTGATATTAATGATCTCACACCATCTGCAGACTGAAGTCCCCCTGTATCCCACCCTACAGACCTCTATGGCTGAGGATTGTCAGCAGCGCTGATGACCGGGGACAATTACTGGGAACCCGAGAGCTGGTAAAAACTTAAAGGGGTTCTGCAGTTCTGTAAAACTGATGATCTATCCCTCGGCGGTCCGACACCCGACACCCCACTGATCAGCTGTTTGAGAAGGCATGCCATGCTTACCGCAGGCCCTGTGACGTCACGGCTAGTATCACTGGCCTGGGCGGGGCTAAGCTAAATTCACTTGAATGGAGTATAGCCCCGCCCAGGCCAGTGATACTAGTTGTGACGTCACAGGGCCTGCGGTAAACAGAGAAGGCCGCGGTGATCCTGCAGCGCCGCTGCCTTCTCAAATAGCTGATCGGTGGGGGTCCCGGGTGTTAGACCACCGCCGATCAGATGCTGATGATCTATCCAGAGGAAGAACTGCAGAACCCCTTTAACTAAACGTAAGCTCTCAGCACGGAAGGCGCGATAACACTGCTGTTACATATGGAAGCCTAATCGAGACCATAAAGATACACCGGGCACAAAAGAAAAGCAAAGTAGCTGTGGACTACTACTCCTTTTCTCCAATCTGCACCAGCTTTTATACATTTGCCAATCAGGAAATATCTGAATGATCCCCATGATTCTACGATGATGTCAGAGCTACAAACAGGCTGACCGGCCACCAGGCGTCCATCACTGCATCCTCTCCACCCCGGGCTCAGTGCAGCTCCTCTTCTACCCATCCTCCTCTGTGTCACTCGTCTATTTCTCACGGCCAGGATGTCATCCATAAACTGTATTATCCTTACATCGGCATTCAACGTCGTATCGTTACTCCATTCCAATGTCTTCAATTAAACCGTTATAAACAAGGCAATGTGCTATACCGCCTCTAACCAATAGAGGGAGCAAGGTAGCAAACATCACATGGAATACCAGCTCTCACCTACAGAGGGAGTCGGTTACCATAGACTACCAGATAGTGTGCTGTACCGTTTCTTACCAATAGATGGCGCCAGCTACCATAGATTATCAGATGCAGTGCTATACCGCTTCTCACCAATAGATGGCACCAGTTAGCAGATTATGAGATGCAGTGCTATATAGATGGTATTCATTCAGCTTGTGGAGCCTATATACTGCAGGGCCCTGTACACAGATGTGCCAGTCACACCGATGGCTGCAGCTCCGCCATGTAAGCAGCAATCTGCAGGGGGCAAAGTGTGGGGGTCTATAGGAACATTCACAGCTATGAGGGCAGGAAGCAGTCCGTCCATAGTACATCGGGACTGCTCTAGTGATAGGACTGCTGTGAAACCCCTCATCTCCATGTCTGAGTGTGAGAAGCACAGGACTGCACTACTGTTACACTGCATGCTGGGAAACACTGGTGCACAACCTCTATTCCCAGTATACCAGTGCACACGTGTAAGGCCCCGGTGTAATGCCCACCCATGTACATCCTGTATTCCCAGTATACCAGTGCACACGTGTAAGGCCCCGGTGTGGTAATGCCCCCCACCCATGTACATCCTGTATTCCCAGTATGCCCACCCATACCCTGCAGTGCACACGTGTAAGGCCCCCGTGGTAATGCCACCCATGTACATCCTGTACTCCCAGTATAATGCCAGTGCACACGTGTAAGGCCCCGGTGGTGTAATGCCCACCCATGTACATCCTGTACATCCCCAGTATACCCAGTGCACACGTGTGTAAGGCCCGGTGGTAATGCCCACCCATGTACATCCTGCACACGTGTAAGGCCCAGTATGGTACCCAGTGCACACCGTGTAAGGCCCCAATGGTAATGCCCACCCCATGTACATCCTGTACTTCCCAGTATACCAGCGCACACGTGTAAGGCCCCGGTGGTAATGCCCACCCATGTACATGTACATCCTGTACTCCCAGTATACCAGTGCACACGTGTAAGGCCCCATGGTAATGCCCACACCATGTACATCCTGTATTCCCAGTATACCCCAGTGCACACGTGTAAGGCCCCGGGGGTAATGCCCACCCATGTACATCCTGTACTCCCAGTATACCAGTGCACACGTGTAAGGCCCGGTGTATACCGTGTAATGCCCACCCCATGTACAGTGCACACGTGCCTGTATCCCAGTATCGTACCAGTGCACACGTGTAAGGCCCCCGGTGGTAATGCCCACCCATGTACATCCTGTACTCCCAGTATACCAGTGCACACGTGTAAGGCCCCGGGGTAATGCCCACCCATGTACATCCTGTACTCCCAGTATACCCAGTGCACACGTGTAAGGCCCCGGTGGTAATTGCCCACCCATGTACATCCTGTATTCCCAGTATACCAGTGCACACGTGTAAGGCCCCGGTGGTAATGCCCACCCATGTACATCCTGTACTCCCAGTATACCAGTGCACACGTGTAAGTAAGGCCCCGGTGGTAATGCCCACCCATGCTACATCCTGTAAGGCTCCCAGTATACCCCAGTGCACACGTGTAAGGCCCCGGGGGTAATGCCCACCCATGTACATCCTGTATTCCCAGTATACCAGTGCACACGTGTAAGGCCCCGGTGGTAATGCCCACCAGTGCATGTACATCCCATGTACTCCCAGTATACCAGTGCACACGTGTAAGGCCCCGGTGGTAATGCCCACCCATGTACATCCTGTACTCCCAGTATACCAGCGCACACGTGTAAGGCCCCATGGTAATGCCCACCCATGTACATCCTGTACTCCCAGTATACCAGCGCACACGTGTAAGGCCCCGGTGGTAATGCCCACCCATGTACATCCTGTATTCCCAGTATACCAGTGCACACGTGTAAGGCCCCATGGTAATGCCCACCCATGTACATCCTGTATTCCCAGTATACCAGCGCACACGTGTAAGGCCCCATGGTAATGCCCACCCATGTACATCCTGTATTCCCAGTATACCAGCGCACACGTGTACATGCTCCAGCGGCCCCGGGGTAATGACCCCCCGTGCAGAGCGTGATGTGATACACGCAGCGGTGATGTCAGCGCGCCTCACCTGGCTATTGGGGTCCCCGAGCAGGTTACATATATGAGGTACAATCTTGCTCAGTGTCAGGCTGTTTGCTCCATATCTGTGGACAGAAGAGAAAGCGGTCAGTGCTGCAGGTAAAAGCATGGAGGAGTGTGCGGGTGAGGGGTGAGAGACTCACGTGTTCAGAGTGGCAATAAGGCAGAGGCAGACGCCTTCCCGAGTGCGGAAGTTCTTGTGTTTAAAGCCTCCAAGCATCCGATCCCAGACATACTGGAGGGAGACAGGAGAGGAAGGGTTAACCCCGACAGGTCAGGCCGTATAGTCAGCGACTAGATCTGCAGCTACGTGACGCACGCCTCACCTGTGGACTGGACGACTGCTCCATTATCTTCACCAGCAGCGTCTGATCCTGTTCTCTCACCGAGTCCTTGGCATCCCCCAACCGGTCGATCAGACTGGGAAGAACTGGGAGAGAAGGGGCGGAGTCAGAAGAGCGGCCGCCGCAGCGGTATATTATATATAACGGGGCAGGTCACCTCCATATAAGGTATACAGTATATATTACACACCTGTCCCTATCTGCGTCTTGAAGCGATCCTGCAGACGTGCGAGCAGCGCTGATAAGATGTCCATCCCCAGCAGAGCCACCTGCAGCAGGAAAAAGGAAAAAAAATAAAAATATAAAATACCTAAAATTAGAATAAATCAGCCCTGGGGGGAGGGGTGACAGGAACCACCAGCCGTCTTCCACCCCGCAGGGCTCACACACAGATGTAAAGCTTTCACTTACATGCAAATGAGTCAGTGCAATGCATTATGGGTAAAGGACATTCCTTGGAAATAAGGGGGGGTTTCAGTGGATTTTTACAGGGGAGCTCCCGGTAAACGCTGCCCCCCGACCTGCGCCCGTGTCTGGAACAATCCGGTAATGTCAGAGACATCGGCGCAAAAAGTCACCGCGAGGTAAAAGAAATGTCAGATTTTCCCAGCAAATTCCAGAAGTGCAGTAAGTCAACCATCCTGGTCATGGGGTGAGCGACCGTCCAATGAACGCATAGTGAGGGCGGTCCTGCTGACACCGCGACAACACAGCGCGCCACTAGTGTGCAGACGCTAGAACGGTGCAATTTTTGGAACCTCCCCTCATGTGAGTGAACAAAAGACTGTATGAGATGTGACACTAAGGAACCAGCAGAGGGCAGCAGAGCGTCACCTCCGGAGCACACAGCCCGTCCTGCAGAGCGTCACCTCCAGAGCACACAGCCCGTCCTGCAGAGCGTCACCTCCAGAGCACACAGCCCGTCCTGCAGAGCGTCACCTCCAGAGCACACAGCCCGTCCTGCAGAGCGTCACCTCCAGAGCACACAGCCCGTCTGCAGAGCGTCACCTCCAGAACACACAGCTCGTCCTGCAGAGCGTCACCTCCAGAGCACACAGCCCGTCCTGCAGAGCGTCACCTCCAGAACACACAGCCCGTCCTGCAGAGCGTCACCTCAGAACACACAGCCCGTCCTGTAGAGCGTCACCTCCAGAGCACACAGCCCGTCCTGCAGGGCGTCACCGTCCAGAACACACAGCCCGTCCTGTAAGAGCGTCACCTCCGGAGCACACAGCCCGTCCTGCAGAGCGTCACCTCCAGAACACACAGCCCGTCCTGTAGAGCGTCACTTCCGGAGCACACAGCCCGTCCTGCAGAGCGTCACCTCCAGAGCACACAGCCCGTCCTGCAGAGCGTCACCTCCGGAGCACACAGCCCGTCCTGCAGAGCGTCACCTCCGGAGCACACAGCCCGTCCTGCAGAGCGTCACCTCCGGAGCACACAGCCCGTCCTGCAGAGCGTCACCTCCGGAGCACACAGCCCGTCCTGCAGAGCGTCACCTCCGGAGCACACAGCCCGTCCCTGCAGAGCGTCACCTCCAGAACACACAGCCCGTCCTGCCAGAGCGTCACCTCCGGAGCACACAGCCCGTTCCTGCAGAGCGTCACCTCCGGAGCACACAGCCCATCCTGCAGAGCGTCACCTCCGGAGCACACAGCCCGTCCTGCAGAGCGTCACCTCCGGAGCACACAGCTCGTCCTGCAGAGCGTCACCTCCAGAGCACACAGCCCGTCCTGCAGAGCGTCACCTCCGGGAGCACACAGGTCGTCCTGCAGAGCGTCACCTCCGGAGCACACAGCCCGTCCTGCAGAGCGTCACCTCCGGAGCACACAGCCCGTCCTGCAGAGCGTCACCTCCGGAGCACACAGCCCGTCCTGCAGAGCGTCACCTCCGGAGACACAGCCCGTCCTGCAGAGCGTCACCTCCGGAGCACACAGCCCGTCCTGCAGAGCGTCACCTCCGGAGCACACAGCCCGTCCTGCAGAGCATCACCTCCGGAGCACACAGCCCGTCCTGCAGAGCGTCACCTCCGGAGCACACAGCTCATCCTGCAGAGCGTCACCTCCGGAGCACACAGCTCATCCTGCAGAGCGTCACCTCCGGAACACACAGCCCGTCCTGCAGAGCGTCACCTCCGGAGCACACAGCCCGTCCTGCAGAGCGTCACCTCCGGAGCACACAGCCCGTCCTGCAGAGCGTCACCTCCGGAGCACACAGCCCGTCCTGCAGAGCGTCACCTCCGGAGCACACAGCCCGTCCTGCAGAGCGTCACCTCCGGAGCACACAGCCCGTCCTGCAGAGCGTCACCTCCGGAGCACACAGCCCGTCCTGCAGAGCGTCACCTCCGGAGCACACAGCCCGTCCTGCAGAGCGTCACCTCCGGAGCACACAGCCCGTCCTGCAGAGCGTCACCTCCGGAGCACACAGCCCGTCCTGCAGAGCGTCACCTCCGGAGCACACAGCCCGTCCTGCAGAGCGTCACCTCCGGAGCACACAGCCCGTCCTGCAGAGCGTCACCTCCGGAGCACACAGCTCGTCCTGCAGAGCGTCACCTCCGGAACACACAGCTCGTCCTGCAGAGCGTCACCTCCGGAGCACACAGCCCGTCCTGCAGAGCGTCACCTCCGGAGCACACAGCTCGTCCTGCAGAGCGTCACCTCCGGAGCACACAGCTCGTCCTGCAGAGCGTCTACCTGACATCACACACTGGCTGAGAGGCCCCCGTCTGTATGCCAGTCCCCAGTATGATTAGAAGACATCAAATGGAATAAACTGGAGCGTCAGTAATGGCACTGGGACAGCCCCATCCCCCACCCCAGAAGGTGACCCCCAATAACTCATTACTAATCTGCGGGCGCATTGTTGGGTTCATGCAGATTTTGGTGCCGATTGATTTCCAACTGAAAAAGGAAAACCTCCAGTCACCCTCTATGGGGGCGGTCGGACCCCCGGCGCGGAGCAGTGTGGTGACGGACCTGAGCGGCTCACGGCGCAAAACTACGAAATTCTGGGTCAACGGACAGAAAACTCCCCAGATCTCAATCCTCAAAAACCCAGAGACTGATCAACTCCAAGCACTGACTGGATGAGAACGGGTTGTCAGTAGTCAGGATTCGGCCCAGGGGCTCCAGAATCCAGGGTCATTAACTGCCCTCCAGTTACCGGAGAAGTATCCGCCAAAAAGATCCTAAAACACTGGAGCGGCAAACGGTCTGAAAACCAAAATCAGCGTCAGACAGACTTGTTGGCCGTGACTCCCCCGGTCAGTATGAGGGGTCCGGGCGCTTGTGAAGGACATGCTGAACTGCCTGAACCGGCGCGGCCCGTACCAAGAGCGCAGGAAACGAGGCAGGCGGCCATAAATACCCGAAGAGACATTACATCCAATGTACGGACTCCTGCCGGACCGGTTCCCCCTCCACTCACCCATTATATCCCACCGCTGACGCCAATGCTGGCAGTGTAATATAGGAGGGGGGGGGGGTCATCATGGCTGTCAGACACGGGCCGGACGCCGCTGGAATTTTCCGTCTGTGTATGTATAACCAGCAGGACACGGGGGTAATAATTGACGGAGAGCTCGGCGGCTCCAGGACAAGGGAACAAGCAGCCATAGAAATAACCTGGACCGGTCACACCGCTTCCACAATACGTGCGCAGCCACCAGCGGCCTATCAGATCACAGCTTTCATTTTCTAACTTGCCCTGGAAATAAGAACTGGAATCTGATTGGCTGCTCATTATCAGGTTCACGGCTCCTGCAGAACTGGCGGACGTCATGCCGTTATATGACCTATCGGGAACCGCTCCGTCACCGCGCCATTATACCAGTATTATGAGGCATTGAGCCAGGAGAGTCCAGGGCAACGGGGCGAGGCGAGGTGAGGGGTAAACCTCGACCGATTATCAGAGGTCAGCGCTCGAGGATGTAACGTGGCCTCCTTCATCCCAAATGAGGCGTCGCAGAGCATCGCAACTTTACTACGTGACCAAACCTGCTGAAACGTCCCACAACCCGGAGCTCATGTCATAGCAGAACCGGAACCAACCTATGTCTAGAGCGACCCAAGAGTCCAGTATTCGCCAGGAGCGAGGAGGGCGCCACAAGGAGCCGCAGGGGGTTCTCTGAGAAAGGCGAACCCGACATAGCGGTAAAAATCTTCCCCCCCTAGCACTACGGTTTATTGCTGCCGCTGAACTGTAGTAACACAATGAATGGGAGTCGCCACCTGGTAAATATTAATACTACCGCATCATACAGGCTGGAGGATCAGGAGCGCAGGGCGTAAACATATCCATGTAAATGAAAGCGAGAGTGAGAAAACAAAACCCCCTCCACCAGCGCGGGGGATAAAATATTCATGCAGCGAAATCTGCAGAAAGTCACTAAAATAAAAGGTGCGGGAGGAGGCGCCGCCGCAGCCTCGTCAGTATCGGCTTCATGTGCAGAACGAGCAGACGGGCCCCGGAGCGGAGACTCTACAAACACGTGTCTGCTACTCCACTGAAAATAGACGAGAGCAAAGTCACCTCTGCGGGCCGACGCTCACAATGACAGCAGCGTCACCTGCCTGCGCTCTACAGCTGAGGGTGTCACTCACTACACACCCATCATCCTCCTCCCCCCACCGGGGGTTAATGATTACATTATCAGCTGAGCGGCCATAACAAGGCTTCAGACGGGCGCAGCCTCCGGTGGACACGCGGGTGGGATCCTTCGTGGACACTCACACAACGGGCCAAGAAACGGATAACCACCGCCATGTTGTCTGCGGATCAGGGCGATTAAATATTGCACCATTATTCACACTCTCTGTACCAGTTCCTCCAGATCTCTGCTTGCTGTCATCTAATAGATAAGCCACTGTTCACATGCACTGGATATAAATCAGTCCAGGGCTGGGGACGAGCCGTGCACCAGAGCGTCCGCCATTATTATATCTGATCCCGGAGTTATACAACATGGCGCTGGTGCGTTATTGGGGAGCAGCCAAGAGACGTGACACCGACATCATTGTGCCCTCCCCACATCTCTAACAATGCCGCATTGAGCGAGACGAGCCGGGAGGCGGTGAGGTCTGAGAGACGCAGGTTGTGAATGACGGGGAGGACTCGCCCAACCGTCCTCCGGTCACACAGCGGAAAAAAAATTTACAAAGACGGTGAAACTGGAAAAAACAGATTCTCTTTATATATAATCTGCTCAGCTCCTCCTGCTCTATAACACACTGCCTGCAGATTACATGGTGACAGGTTCTCTTTATATATAATCTGCTCAGCTCCTCCTGCTCTATAACACTCTGCCTGCAGATTACATGGTGACAGGTTCTCTTTATATATAATCTGCTCAGCTCCTCCTGCTCTATAACACACTGCCTGCAGATTACATGGTGACAGGTATTCTTTATATATAATCTGCTCAGCTCCTCCTGCTCTATAACACACTGCCTGCAGATTACACGGTGACAGGTTCTCTTTATATATAATCTGCTCAGCTCCTCCTGTTCTATAACACACTGCCTGCAGATTACATGGTGACAGGTTCTCTTTATATATAATCTGCTCCGCTCCTCCTGCTCTATAACACTCTGCCTGCAGATTACATGGTGACAGGTTCTCTTTATATATAATCTGCTCAGCTCCTCCTGCTCTATAACACACTGTCTGCAGATTACACGTTGACAGGTTCTCTTTATATATAATCTGCTCAGCTCCTCCTGCTCTATAACACACTGCCTGCAGATTACACGGTGACAGGTTCTCTTTATATATAATCTGCTCCGCTCCTCCTGCTCTATAACACTCTGCCTGCAGATTACATGGTGACAGGTTCTCTTTATATATAATCTGCTCAGCTCCTCCTGCTCTATAACACACTGCCTGCAGATTACATGGTGACAGGTTCTCTTTATATATAATCTGCTCAGCTCCTCCTGCTCTATAACACACTGCCTGCAGATTACATGGTGACGGGTTCTCTTTATATATAATCTGCTCAGATCCTCCTGCTCTATAACACTCTGCCTGCAGATTACATGGTGACAGGTTCTCTTTATATATAATCTGCTCAGCTCCTCCTGCTCTATAACACACTGCCTGCAGATTACATGGTGACAGTTCTCTTATATATAATCTGCTCAGCTCCTTCTGCTCTATAACACTCTGCCTGCAGATTACATGGTGACAGGTTCTCTTTATATATAATATGCTCAGCTCCTCCTGCTCTATAACACACTGCCTGCAGATTACATGGTGACAGGTTCTCTTTATATATAATCTGCTCAGCTCCTCCTGCTCTATAACACACTGCCTGCAGATTACACGGTGACAGGTTCTCTTTATATATAATCTGCTCAGCTCCTCCTGCTCTATAACACACTGCCTGCAGATTACACGGTGACAGGTTCTCTTTATATATAATCTGCTCAGCTCCTCCTGCTCTATAACACACTGCCTGCAGATTACACGGTGACAGGTTCTCTTTATATATAATCTGCTCAGCTCCTCCTGCTCTATAACACACTGCCTGCAGATTACATGGTGACAGGTTTCTCTTTATATATAATCTGCTCAGCTCCTCCTGCTCTATAACACTCTGCCTGCAGATTACACGGTGACAGGTTCTCTTTATATATAATCTGCTCAGCTCCTCCTGCTCTATAACACACTGCCTGCAGATTACATGGTGGACAGGTTCTCTTTATATATAATCTGCTCAGCTCCTCCTGCTCTATAACACACTGTCTGCAGATTACACGATGACAGGTTCTGTTTATATATAATCTGCTCAGCTCCTCCTGCTCTATAACACTCTTCCTGCAGATTACATGGTGACAGGTTCTCTTTATATATAATCTGCTCAGCTCCTCCTGCTCTATAACACACTGCCTGCAGATTACACGGTGACAGGTTCTCTTTATATATAATCTGCTCAGCTCCTCCTGCTCTATAACACACTGCCTGCAGATTACACGATGACAGGTTCTGTTTATATATAATCTGCTCAGCTCCTCCTGCTCTATAAACACACTGCCTGCAGATTACATGGTGACAGGTTCTCTTTATATATAAATCTGCTCCGCTCCTCCTGCTCTATAACACTCTGCCTGCAGATTACATGGTGACAGGTTCTCTTTATATATAATCTGCTCAGCTCCTCCTGCTCTATAACACACTGCCTGCAGATTACAACGGTGACAGGTTTCTCTTTATATATAATCTGCTCAGCTCCTCCTGCTCTATAACACGCTGCCTTCAGATTACATGGTGACAGGTTCTCTTTATATATAATCTGCTCAGCTCCTCCTGCTCTATAACACACTGCCTGCAGATTACATGGTGACAGGCTCTCTTTATATATAATCTGCTCCGCTCCTCCTGCTCTATAACACACTGCCTGCAGATTACACGGTGACAGGTTCTCTTTATATATAATCTGCTCAGCTCCTCCTGCTCTATAACACACTGCCTGCAGATTACATGGTGACAGGTTCTCTTTATATATAATCTGCTCAGCTCCTCCTGCTCTATAACACTCTGCCTGCAGATTACATGGTGACAGGTTCTCTTTATATATAATCTGTTCAGCTCCTCCTGCTCTATAACACATCTGCCTGCAGATTACATAGTGACAGGTTCTCTGTATATATAATCTGCTCAGCTCCTCCTGCTCTATAACACACTGCCTGCAGATTACATGGTGACAGGTTCTCTTTATATATAATCTGCTCCGCTCCTCCTGCTCTATAACACACTGTCCTGCAGATTACATGGTGACAGGTTCTCTTTATATATAATCTGCTCCGCTCCTCCTGCTCTATAACACACTGCCTGCAGATTACATGGTGACAGGTTCTCTTTATATACAATCTGCTCCGCTCCTCCTGCTCTATAACACACTGCCTGCAGATTACATGGTGACAGGTTCTCTTTATATATAATCTGCTCAGCTCCTCCTGCTCTATAACACCTGCCTGCAGATTACATGGTGACAGGTTCTCTTTATATATAGTCTGCTCCGCTCCTCCTGCTCTATAACACACTGCCTGCAGATTACATGGTGACAGGTTCTCTTTATATATAATCTGCTCCGCTCCTCCTGCTCTATAACACGCTGCCTGCAGATTACATGGTGACAGGTTCTCTTTATATATAATCTGCTCCGCTCCTCCTGCTCTATAACACACTGCCTGCAGATTACATGGTGACAGGTTCTCTTTATATACAATCTGCTCCGCTCCTCCTGCTCTATAACACACTGCCTGCAGATTACATGGTGACAGGTTCTCTTTATATATAATCTGCTCAGCTCCTCCTGCTCTATAACACACTGCCTGCAGATTACATGGTGACAGGTTCTCTTTATATACAATCTGCTCAGCTCCTTCCTGCTCTATAACACACTGCCTGCAGATTACATGGTGACAGGTTCTCTTTATATATAATCTGCTCCACTCCTCCTGCTCTATAACACACTGCCTGCAGATTACATGGTGACAGGTTCTCTTTATATATATAATCTGCTCAGCTCCTCCTGCTCTATAACACACTGCCTGAAGATTACATGGTGACAGGTTCTCTTTATATATAATCTGCTCAGCTCCTCCTGCTCTATAACACACTGCCTGCAGATTACATGGTGACAGGTTCTCTTTATATATAATCTGCTCAGCTCCTCCTGCTCTATAACACACTGCCTGCAGATTACATGGTGACAGGTTCTCTTTATATATAATCTGCTCAGCTCCTCCTGCTCTATAACACACTGCCTGCAGATTACATGGTGACAGGTTCTCTTTATATATAATCAGCTCAGCTCCTCCTGCTCTATAACACACTGCCTGCAGATTACATGGTGACAGGTTCTCTTTATATATAATCTGCTCAGCTCCTCCTGCTCTATAACACTCTGCCTGCAGATTACATGGTGACAGGTTCTCTTTATATATAATCTGCTCAGCTCCTCCTGCTCTATAACACTCTGCCTGCAGATTACATGGTGACAGGTTCTCTTTATATATAATCTGCTCAGCTCCTCCTGCTCTATAACACACTGCCTGCAGATTACACGGTGACAGGTTCTCTTTATATATAATCTGCTCAGCTCCTCCTGCTCTATAACACTCTGCCTGCAGATTACATGGTGACAGGTTCTCTTTATATATAATCTGCTCCGCTCCTCCTGCTCTATAACACACTACCTGCAGATTACATGGTGACAGGTTCTCTTTATATATAATCTGCTCAGCTCCTCCTGCTCTATAACACACTGCCTGCAGATTACATGTTGACAGGTTCTCTTTATATATAATCTGCTCAGCTCCTCCTGCTCTATAACACACTGCCTGCAGATTACATGTTGACAGGTTATCTTTATATATAATCTGCTCAGCTCCTCCTGCTCTATAACACACTGCCTGAAGATTACACGGTGACAGGTTATCTGTATATATAATCTCTCCGCTCCTCCTGCTCTATAACACACTGCCTGCAGATTACACGGTGACAGGTTCTCTTTTATATATAATCTGCTCAGCTCTCCTGCTCTATAACACACTGCCTGCAGATTACATGGTGACAGGTTCTATTATATATATCTGCTCCGCTCTCCCTGCTCTATAACAACACTGCCTGCAGATTACATGGTGACAGGTTATCTGTATATATAATCTTCTCCGCTCCTCCTGCTCTATAACACACTGCCTGCAGATTACACGGTGACAGGTTCTATTATATATAATCTGCTCAGCTCCTCCTGCTCTATAACACACTACCTGCAGATTACATGGTGACAGGTTTCTATTATATATAATCTGCTCAGCTCCTCCTGCTCTATTGGTTGGGTCTGAGACATTGTATGTTGAATCTCAGGATGTGTCTCATGGATATTTTGTATCACTGCACATCATGTACATCAGCACAGTACCACACAATACAAGTCTATGGGACTTCCAATCTTCAGCCACATGCAGTGGATATCTGACATGTGGGTTTAGATTGGACTCTCTTATCTGCAGCATGCCCGGTGTCGTGCGGAGAGTTCGGGGATTAGCCATGGATTTCCTCCATTACTTTACACCAAGCCGATTTACTTCTGACTTTATCCACTACAAATCCACAACCTGCACTGACCCTTAAAGGGGTTTTCCAGGACTCCTATACTGATGACCATTCTTAGGATAGGTCACCAGTATCTGATCAGTGGGGGTGTGACTCCTGGCACCCACCCCACCCCCGATCAGCTGTAGGAAGAGCCGGCAGCGCTCCAGTGTGTACAGCGCTGTACATGGATAGTGGCCGTGCTTGGTATTGCAGCTCGGGCCCATTCACTTGTACAGGACTAAGCTACACGTAGGCCATGTGACCCGATGAAAGTGACGTCATTGGCCTAAAAAGAGGCCGTAACGCTCACCACAGCACCCTGGGCTCAGCTGATCAGCGGGTGCTGGGGTCAGGCCCGCATCGATCAGTGCACTAAAGACCGCAAATGCACACAGAATAACATTTTTTGGGGAACGCCACAACTGATTCTCACAAGACAAAGTATAATGTTAATCAGCAGGATCAGCCCTACCAGGCAGTGTGTCTGTCTAATAGGGTTGATCCTGCTGGTGTGTTCCCTTAAGCTCCAGAATCTTCTAGGCCTTTTGCTCCCCCTTCCTGACACAAGTCCAGGTCAGGGTGCATTCACATGACTATGTATTAAAATATGGATGACGTCCGTGTTGCATCCGTTTTTTTTTGCCGATCCATTGTAACAATACCTATTCTTGTTCGCAAAACGTACACGATCAGGACGTGTTCCCTCTTATTTGTGGGACTACGGAACGGACATACGGATGTGGACGGCACATGGTGAAATTAATAGGCAGTTTTTGCGGGTCGGATGCGGAACAAAAATCCTGTCGTGTGAATAGAGCCTTAGGATGCAGTTGACTAGAGCCATGTTCTGAAAAACGTGACCTCTGCACCTACGTGCCGCTGCGTCCACGAAAACCATGGACCGCCACCAATGTATGATAACGTGCACAGGGGGAGACCAAAATCGGTGCAAAGGAAAAGCGTGCGAGCGATCCGCCGCAGCCAATCAGGTCGCTGCTTTTACTTCCTGTAGAAAAGCAACGACTGCAATCTGATTGGCTGCTCCGGGCCACGCCTCTCCCTTCCACTGGTTTTGAGAAGTCTCCCAGTCACAAAACGAAAGACGTCAGCGCGTCCTCCGAGGATTCTGTATTCAGAGGATCCATAAAAACGTACAAAGCGCAAAGAAAAGGGACAAAAACACAAGGTTTCCACTACAAGTCTTTTCTGGACTACGTTGTAGTTGCACCGTACGTTGCACTATTTTTGTCACTTTCTCCTGAAGGGGGCGGCGGTGCCGCTGTCATATTTGACCCTGTACTACCAGTATGTCACCGTCAGCGGCAGGCCTGATGGAGGATCACTCTCATCCTCCGTACTGATGATTTCATCCACAGGAATTTCACGCTGACATCAGCCCAGAATCCGCGGTTGTGGAGCAGATGGAAGAGTTTGGAAACGTCAAGGAAACAAGTCCTGACAATGAGGCCTCTGTCAGCGAGGGCGACGGCAGCTGCAGGGGACGCGGGAACCAAACATACCGCCAGGTCAACCCGAAACGTACGGGTCAAGAAGCCTGTGCCGACCAGCGCTCTGTACAGGGGAGGTGGTACGGATTATAACCCCTAATATCACAGAACAGAAGAAGCAGAAACCCGACCAATCACTACTCCCATGCAGCGCAGTTAGGGCACAGGAGCCGCGACATCATGTGATGTAATAATCCGCTGTAACGTCGTCCAATGAAACGTCAGCTTCCTGACATGAGGACCGCATCGCTCGCTCATCACTGCAGGGGGGACCGCAGAATTAAGGGGCTGACAAATGAAATTTACCACTGAGACATGCTGCACTACTGATACATACATGTATATGGCATGATCGGCAGCGACACATGTAGGTGAGAACTCATCACCTGATACGTGACGACATGGCGGTACACAGATATCACACCGCACACCCACCATCACACTTAGTCTCCAGGATGAACAGGTCTCTGTTCACACTTGCCCTTTGATGGCTGCCGTACCATAGTATCTGCCATGCGGGTGGGCACTGCGGGCGGTAATGGGCGCAGCTTATACACTTGTAGACAGCCGAGCTCCTGACAGAGGTGCGGAGACCACAGCCCACGGGTGGGAACCATCACCACCCTGCAATTATCACAAGTGCAGACGTCCGCCCTGAGCACCTCCACTAATTACCTGCAGGTTCTTTATGAGGCGATGACGTCACCACGGGAAGAGGCGAGAGGCCGCCACCGACCGCAGGCAGTGGCCCAAAAAGAAGCCTCAGGCCTCTGACCCTGGAACAGGAGACGCCCTGAAATCTCCCCCTCAGGTCCCAGGACCAGTAACGGAGACGATCACACCAGTAGATAACAGGGAGACATCGGGACATTACACCAGACGGCGGCGAGACGTGCCGAGCGCCTCCTGTTTATTGTGGACCATATAGAAATGAATGGGAGACCAAGAGAGAGACCCCCGGCCAAGCTACCGGCATACACCGGACCCCCGCCTACTGATGCTTCTTAGGGGCCAGACGGCCGTGATATTGCCGATCTGCAATACCACGGATGTCGAACAGCATGTGTTCCGCAATTTGCAGAACACACATCGCTGGCACCCCATAGAGGACGCCTATTCTTGTCTGCTGTTGCGGACAAGAATAGGACATGTTCTATATTTTTTGCGGATCACACACCGCCCATTGAAGTCAATGAGGCCGCATCTATTACGCAAAATTGCAGAATAGATGCAGACCGATTCATACAGTTGTGTGAATGGGCCCTTAGTCTCAGTCTTTACAGGACCCTGAAGAACACATTAATGCCGCAAAAGTGGCGCAGTGCAAAACGGAGAAAACCCGCCACTGCAGGAGTGTCGCTGGCACTGTACGGAAACCATCAGAGCAGAAAGGTTTCGTTTTTACTTCCAGGCCTTCTGCCTCCTCAATCAAGAAAAATCAGCACAGACCGAGAACGGTGAGCGACGGGAACCTTCACCCAGAAATGCCGCACCTGAATCTCAGGGGGTCAAATCACACAAAACTTCAGATCGACCTATAAAGGAGGGATCTGCACTACAGCTGTTCTGAAACTACAACTCCCAGCATGTTCAATTCACTTCTAAAGGATTTTCAAAAACAGCAGAGCGAGTGTGCATGGTGGGAGTTGTGGTTGCACAGCAGCTGGAGCGCTGACCCTGCTCTTATGTCTGCGGTGGCTGCTCCGGGTGCAGACTGGCACTGCTATGTATGTGTGGCATCAGTGTCAGACCGCCATCATCCTGCGAGACCCCCCCCTCAGACACTGCGCCCGACCAGTGCCCATGTATAGAACACGACCTGTAAGATTTACACACGGCCTGGAGAAGAACAAGGGCCGACTGTAGTGAGTACTCGGGGCTTCAGGAAGGTGACAGCAGAAATCCTGGACGTCAGCAGAGCACACAGAGCATTCAGAGACGTCCACACTACAGGAAGACTCTGCCACGTTACTCTGCTATAGGGGGATGGGGTCAGGAGAGCCTTCAGCACACACAAGCCAAAATCTCCTATTCCTGCGAGGCGGCCACACACGACACCTTCAGTTAATGTCACCGGCTGACTGCTCGACGTGTGTGGGGGCATCCCGACTCTACACCGACAGCAGATCAGAGTAAGGATGTATCGGGCATGTTGTTTTCAGCATGTCCCATCCTCGGGACGCACTGATCAGTGTCCTTATGCCACCCTCCACACTGAAATGCTGGACTGTACGGTTATACCATGTGTATGGCGGACGTGCATACTGCGCATTACATCCATATTATACTCCTACCACAGGGGAAATCCTCCAGACTGCTGGGAACAGGCGGTGTATTACACTGCCCAGAGGACGGCCCCGGACTACAGTAAAGGCCTGGTTCACACATGACCATCGAGGACGACATGACTGTGCATTTCTTGGTCCAGGGACCACCCGTCCTATGAGGATCCATTATGGCAGCGCACCAGTCACTGTCCGGCTGCAGATCACTGAACGGTCGTGGTGAGAGGCCGACCTGATCCCCTGCCAGGTCCTCACAGCTTCCGCTTTCAGCTGCAGTCGAGGTTACGATCACCGCCAGATCCTGCTTTGCAGCAACAAGGTCAAAACTATATTTGCTTTTAGCCTGAGTCAGCTGGAGCGTATTCACACTGCAGGACTGTGCTCCGACCACAACAGGGACCCCATCGGCAGTGAGTGTAACTGGGAAGAAAACCACAGCTGCCAGTCAGAACAGCACACGACAAACGCCAATGAGACGGCGGGACAAACCATACGTCCTCTACAAGACAGATCAGACGGAACGTGTAAAGACGCCTTCACAAACAGTGATATAATCAAGCATTAGGGGCGTTCACACGCCGCAGACATCCACGTACACGCCGCAGACATCCACGTACACGCCGCAGACATCCACGTACACGCTCCCTGATGACCAGCTACATGACACAAATGAGGTCGACTTTTAGATGCACATGGTCATCAGTTATAGTCTATGGGTCCATCGCTCGTCCTCTGTGCCATGTAATAGATCCAGCACTATGGTTCCCACATAAAGGAATCAACAAGACCTGTGTGAACACGGCTTTATGTTTACAGTGTAAATTGCAGATGTCGGCAGGTTCCCACCAAGTGTGTCCAGCTGTGTGTGCTCTGCCGGACAATGTCACAGGACAACGTGAGCTCCAGGACTGACGACTGAGGGGGTCCCAGACAGCGCTGCCCCCCAGGAGGGAGCCGGGACTACAGGTTACACCCCACAACCCAAACAGAGTCTATGTCATCCTGGAAAACCACTCCATGCTGTTCAGTCTCGGGTACAGGTACAGCCAGGGATCTGTCATCTGCCCGGCCCTCGACATACTAACCAGCAGAGGAGGCCATGCTGGCCAAAACTACAGACAGGCGTCCATCACCCCCTGCACCCGAGCTGAACCCAAGTCCATGTCACCGACGCTCACATGCACTGCTGCAGTTTACGCTGAGTTTTCAATGGAAATTTTCATGGCACTTCTCAAAATAAAAAAGCCAGAAATCTTCCAGGTGATTACATCGAGGTCACACCTGCGTCTTCTGGTCAGTATTTTGCAGGTGGAGGTTCCACGACTGGTTTTGAACAAATACTGACCAGACGACCACAGGGTGACCCAGGCCTTAGGACTGGACCCTACACACAGAGAGAAAGCAGAGACCGCAGGGTGACCGGGGCCTTAGGACTGGACCCTACACACAGAGAAAGCAGAGACTGCAGGGTGACCGGGGCCGTAGGACTGGACCCTACACACAGAGAGAAAGCAGAGACCGCAGGGTGACCGGGGCCTTAGGACTGGACCCTACACACAGAGAGAAAGCAGAGACCGCAGGGTGACCGGGGCCTTAGGACTGGACCCTACACACAGCGAGAAAGCAGAGACCGCAGGGTGACCCAGGCCTTAGGACTGGACCCTACACACAGAGAGAAAGCAGAGACCGCAGGGTGACCGGGGCCTTAGGACTGGACCCTACACACAGCGAGAAAGCAGAGACCGCAGGGTGACCCGGGCTGTAGGACTGGACCCTACACACAGAGAGAAAGCAGAGACTGCAGGGTGACCGGGGCCTTAGGACTGGACCCTACACACAGAGAGAAAGCAGAGACCGCAGGGTGACCCGGGCCTTAGGACTGGACCCTACACACAGCGAGAAAGCAGAGACCGCAGGGTGACCCGGGCCTTAGGACTGGACCCTACACACAGCGAGAAAGCAGAGACTGCAGGGTGACCCAGGCCTTAGGACTGGACCCTACACACAGAGAGAAAGCAGAGACCGCAGGGTGACCCGGGCCTTAGGACTGGACCCTACACACAGAGAAAGCAGAGACTGCAGGGTGACCCAGGCCTTAGGAATGGACCCTACACACAGAGAAAGCAGAGACTGCAGGGTGACCCGGGCCTTAGGACTGGACCCTACACACAGAGAGAAAGCAGAGACCGCAGGGTGACCCGGGCCTTAGGACTGGACCCTACACACAGCGAGAAAGCAGAGACTGCAGGGTGACCGGGGCCTTAGGACTGGACCCTACACACAGAGAGAAAGCAGAGACTGCAGGGTGACCCGGGCCTTAGGAATGGACCCTACACACAGAGAAAGCAGAGACTGCAGGGTGACCCGGGCCTTAGGACTGGACCCTACACACAGAGAAAGCAGAGACTGCAGGGTGACCCGGGCCTTAGGACTGGACCCTACACACAGCGAGAAAGCAGAGACTGCAGGGTGACCGGGGCCTTAGGACTGGACCCTACACACAGAGAGAAAGCAGAGACTGCAGGGTGACCCGGGCCTTAGGAATGGACCCTACACACAGAGAAAGCAGAGACTGCAGGGTGACCCGGGCCATAGGACTGGACCCTACACACAGAGAAAGCAGAGACTGCAGGGTGACCCGGGCCTTAGGACTGGACCCTACACACAGAGAGAAAGCAGAGACCGCAGGGTGACCGGGGCCTTAGGACTGGACCCTACACACAGAGAGAAAGCAGAGACCGCAGGGTGACCCAGGCCTTAGGACTGGACCCTACACACAGAGAGAAAGCAGAGACCGCAGGGTGACCCGGGCCTTAGGACTGGACCCTACACACAGAGAGAAAGCAGAGACCGCAGGGTGACCCGGGCCTTAGGACTGGACCCTACACACAGAGAAAGCAGAGACTGCAGGGTGACCCGGGCCTTAGGACTGGACCCTACACACAGAGAGAAAGCAGAGACTGCAGGGTGACCGGGGCCTTAGGACTGGACCCTACACACAGAGAGAAAGCAGAGACCGCAGGGTGACCCAGGCCTTAGGACTGGACCCTACACACAGAGAGAAAGCAGAGACCGCAGGGTGACCCGGGCCTTAGGACTGGACCCTACACACAGAGAGAAAGCAGAGACCGCAGGGTGACCCGGGCCTTAGGACTGGACCCTACACACAGAGAAAGCAGAGACTGCAGGGTGACCCGGGCCTTAGGACTGGACCCTACACACAGAGAGAAAGCAGAGACCGCAGGGTGACCCGGGCCTTAGGAATGGACCCTACACACAGAGAGAAAGCAGAGACCGCAGGGTGACCCGGGCCTTAGGACTGGACCTTACACACAGCGAGAAAGCAGAGACTGCAGGGTGACCGGGGCCTTAGGACTGGACCCTACACACAGAGAGAAAGCAGAGACTGCAGGGTGACCCGGGCCTTAGGACTGGACCCTACACACAGTGAGAAAGCAGAGACCGCAGGGTGACCCGGGCCTTAGGACTGGACCCTACACACAGAGAGAAAGCAGAGACCGCAGGGTGACCCGGGCCTTAGGACTGGACCCTACACACAGAGAGAAAGCAGAGACCGCAGGGTGACCCGGGCCTTAGGACTGGACCCTACACACAGAGAGAAAGCAGAGACCGCAGGGTGACCCGGGCCTTAGGACTGGACCCTACACACAGAGAGAAAGCAGAGACCGCAGGGTGACCCGGGCCTTAGGAATGGACCCTACACACAGAGAGAAAGCAGAGACCGCAGGGTGACCCGGGCTGTGCCAGATCCAAAACACTAATGAAATCTGCAATATGTGCATGAGGCCTTACACAGTCACCCATGCCCATCAGGATTCACCCCTTGCTCCAGGTTGCAGTCTGTAGACAGTCAATGGCTTCCCTTAATATCCGCAAATTTCTAGATGCATCAGCTGCTGGGTTCTGGTCCAGATAAACCCGGTATCACAACCAGTGCTGACTGCAGGGAGCAGCAGCCGAGGGCTCTGGAGCACACTCCCTGCTGACGACCCTCACTTCTGATGGAGAAATGTGGAACTTCCTGCACTTTGTACTGAATCCTGTGTAATCAGCGCCGGCCGGATGTAAGCGTCCACTGACCCAAACACATAGGACGGAACGTGCACAGCAATGGCCACCAATAGCAAGGGGAACAACAAATGGTCCTCCACAGAGACCTGACGCCCTAGGGAAGAGTCGCCACATTTATGACGTCACAGAGACATATCAAAGGTTATGAATGACAGGGGTGAGAGATGAGACCCCCACTGATAGAACGAGAGACGCGCTCACTCCTCACTGTAGGAGAGTAAGTAAGATGGACTCAATAGAAAGTCTATGGGCCCGTCTTCAGTCAGTAGCAGAGACAGCGGCTACGTGAGGACTTCTCTCTGCTCCTTCTAGCGATCGGTGGGGGTCTCAGCACCTCTGATGTGTCTTTAGGGCAACTTTCTTTTTCATAAATCTGCGCCAATAACAAACGCCGGAGTAAAAACCGCCAGATGTCATGGACTAAGCACGCGAGGCGGTGCCGGTCGGACTCTTCACCATCCTGTGGGCTCCTATTTGTTTCATATTTGCCCAAAACTTCAGCATTTAAATCCAACAAAAAAAACACTTGCACGTCATGTACCACGGCCTCACACTGTGTGAACAGAGCCCTGGACATGGACAGCAGGAGCGCTCACCAGAAAACCTGCTCAGAAGGCGCGAGCACAAGCAGAACTGTGACCAGCAGAGAGGGAACGCCCAGAACAAGAGTCGCTTCCCCCTCTGTAAGACCTATGTGAACTTTCATGGATTGAGGGGTGCAGTAACTCTTCATGAACTGGTTAATGGGGTATTCCCAACTTATTACTGCTAGGATGGGAGCAGAACCTCACGCATCCTGTGAACGAAGGGGCAGCAACACTGTGTGCCCTGCACAGCGCCACCCCGACCACCTGGCTTTGCACAGAACTGCAGCACAGCACAATTCATTTGAATGGAGTTGTGCTGCCCTTTCGGAGTAGATTGCCAAGGTGCCACTGTGCGGGGCAAAAACAGGGCCGGCCCCTCCGCACCAGCCACAGGGCCACCCCTCTCTAGATGGGCGAAGTGACAGTAGTGACATCTGTTCATACCTTATAATTGCTGGAGTTGACCCAGGAGGTTGCGAGGCCATCAACCATCCTGTCCAGCAGAGTCTGGTCCTGCTCAAGGTCCGCAGACTTCTGCCTGTCTGAGAAGAAATCTATTATGTCTGGTCCCACTTGGAGCCTTTTATTAACATCCTTCTGTTGTATCTGGGCCACCCAGTAATCCATTCCTTGCTCCATGGTTAGGGGGCGCTGGAGCACACACCAGTGGAGGAGACCGACCAGGGGGCAGCCGCTCCGTCAGGGATCAGATCCTCGTGGACGTCTCTTCTGTGAGATAAGCTGGAGAGGGCTTGGCGATCCTGGGAATGACAGCAATCCACCATGTGTCTGCGAGCAGCTGCTGGGATATTAAAAGCCGGATGTAAATATGCAGCAATCAGGGGAGAGGCGCTGAGACGCTGAGCCGCGGGTCCCGAGGTACATAGTTCTGCCGAAATCCTGGGGAGAGAGAAAGTCACAGTTAAGAATAGAAACCTCACTGTTTTCTGGTATTAATATACAGCCGCGGGGCGGTACATAAATAACCGCCACTCACTGCTATATCAAAGGTGACGGCAGGACTGCGGCCATGACATGGCGGGATAACGGGGGACACATCCCGAGGTTATTCTGTCACTAGGAGGTTTTCACAGTCAGTCCTCCCCACTATTCACTGTCACCCCTCCCCCACGCTGACCAGTCCCTTACAGGGTATACGCACATGGGACGGGTTCACTGAGAATTTTATATACGGTGCGGATTTTGTCACAGAATTCATAGTATAAAGTGTGAAACCAGTAGCATAAAGTCCACGCCAGGTAAAGCCACGCAGACTCCACAGCAAGGAATAGGATTTTATAAAATTTCAATCTGCAACAGAAAATCCAGCACGTCACGTGTGAACATACCCCGACGGGGCAGATTGGAGGGCGCGATGCTCTGCAGGTGTAACCAGCATTGTTATCATTGGCATCACATCGCCCATTGTCAGCACCTGCCGATATCAGAGGGCGAGATAAGCGCCAGGTTATAAAGGGAAAACTCCCGACATCCTCGTCATCAGGAACAGCATCAGGTAGAATGATATAAGCGGAAGATGGCCGAGCCCCCGCACCATGGCGGTACAGCACCGTGCACAGCCACGGACAGAAAGACCACGAATGTTAATCAGGGCTGTGGAGTCGGTAAGCCAAAGCCCCGACTCCAACTCCGACTCCTCAATTTCCCCTCAGCCCGACTCCGACTCCCTCATACATGGAGCAGGTTTAAGTGATAACTTTAAACAAATTTACATAAAATCAATAGTACAGATAAGTCATGACAAAAACAGTCTGTAATCTATCAGGCTTCTCTGGGTACAGCTCACTAAGGGCCTGATCAGAGGAGGAGCTAGAGGTTCAGCACATGGGGGGGCGAAACATACTTGAGTGGGCCCCCCACTTATTGGCTTCCCAAACGCACGTTTCCAACTTCACAGGCACATACTACTAGTTGTGGTTATAATACTGTATTAGCAAGATGACTATATAAACTGCTAGATCCAGGGGCGTAGCTATAGGGGGTGCAGAGGTAGCAGTCGCTACCAGGCCCAGGAGCCTGAGGGGGCCCAAAGACCCTTGGACCACATAAGAAGACACACAGAGCACTGAGGGAAGGGGGGCCCAAGCTGAACTCTTGCACCAGGGCCCATGAGCCTTTAGCTACGCCCCTGGCTAGATCATCTATGCTGTTAAGTACAGTACAATAGACTTTCTACATACCCTACTCTAAATACTCTACCACATAATGCAGTAAAATATAGGAGTAAAAAACAAGGGGACTCCTATGTTAAAGGAAATCTGTCCCCAGCTTTTACATCACTAAACTAACAGTCCCTTGCCCCCATCAGACCACAGATCGGCTTAATGAGCCCCCATCAGACCTCAGATCGGCTTAATGTGCCCCCATCAGACCTCAGATCAGCGTACTGTGCCCCCATCAGACCTCAGATCAGCAGAATGTGCCCCCATCAGACCTCAGATCAGCAGAATGTGCGCCCATCAGACCTCAGATTAGTGTATTGTGCCCCCATCAGACCTCAGATCAGCAGAATGTGCCCCCATCAGACCTCAGATCAGCAGAATGTGCCCCCATCAGACCTCAGATCGGCTTAATCTGCCCCCATCAGACCTCAGATCGGCTTAATCTGCCCCCATCAGACCTCAGATCGGCTTAATCTGCCCCCATCAGACCTCAGATCGGCTTAATCTGCCCCCATCAGACCTCAGATCGGCTTAATCTGCCCCCATCAGACCTCAGATCGGCTTAATCTGCCCCCATCAGACCTCAGATCGGCTTAATCTGCCCCCATCAGACCTCAGATCGGCGTATTGTGCCCCCATCAGACCTCAGATCGGCGTATTGTGCCCCCATCAGACCTCAGATCGGCTTAATGTGCCCCCATCAGACCTCAGATCGGCTTAATGTGCCCCCATCAGACCTCAGATCGGCTTAATGTGCCCCCATCAGACCTCAGATCAGCAGAATGTGCCCCCATCAGACCTCAGATCAGCAGAATGTGCCCCCATCAGACCTCAGATCAGCAGAATGTGCCCCCATCAGACCTCAGATCAGCGTAATGTGCCCCCATCAGACCTCAGATCAGCAGAATGTGCCCCCATCAGACCTCAGATCAGCAGAATGTGCCCCATCAGACCTCAGATCGGCTTAATCTGCCCCCATCAGACCTCAGATCGGCTTAATCTGCCCCCATCAGACCTCAGATCGGCTTAATCTGCCCCCATCAGACCTCAGATCGGCGTATTGTGCCCCCATCAGACCTCAGATCGTATTGTGCCCCCATCAGACCTCAGATCGGCTTAATGTGCCCCCATCAGACCTCAGATCGGCTTAATGTGCCCCCATCAGACCTCAGATCGGCTTAATGTGCCCCCATCAGACCTCAGATCAGCAGAATGTGCCCCCATCAGACCTCAGATCAGCAGAATGTGCCCCCATCAGACCTCAGATCAGCAGAATGTGCCCCCATCAGACCTCAGATCAGCGTAATGTGCCCCCATCAGACCTCAGATCAGCAGAATGTGCCCCCATCAGACCTCAGATCAGCAGAATGTGCCCCCATCAGACCTCAGATCGGCTTAATGTGCCCCCATCAGACTCCATAATGGAAGCGCTCACTTGTATTCGCCTGATTGTACTAAGGCCATCCCTGCTGGGCCCCCCCAGAAGTATTGAGCCCAGAGCATCGCCTCCCCTGCCCCCCCCCCAGTAGCTACGCCTCTGGGCCTGATGTATGAAAACTGTCTAGGTCTAAAACTTTTTTGTTGCCCATAGCAACCAATCAGAGCTCCCCTTTCATTTCTCCAGAGCACTATATGAAATGAAAGGGGAGCTCTGATTGGTTGCTATGGGCAACAAAGAAACTTCTACACCTAGACAGTTCTCATACATAAGGCTCTAGGTGTTTTACATCAGCAGATAGAAGCCATGAGAGCAGCTAACCTCTCCACACATGAGCTCAGAGGAAACATAAAGCATCAGAGAGAACATGCACTGGACATAAAGGGCAGCACAGTCATCTCAACTAAAAGCCGAAATCCTGAGATCAGGAACAGACATTTATAGGACATTTCATCATTTCACAAATTCTTATAAAAATATATTCAGCACTGAACTAAATTCATTATATATTTTAGGAGTCGGAGTCGGTCCATTTTATACCGACTCCACCAAAATGGTGACCGACTCCGACTCCACAGCCCTGATGTTAATGTCACCAACCAAACCACAGAAAAGCCAAGAAACAAAGCAGATCTGCCCCAAGTCCTGCCCTATATAAAGCCACCAGAGACCAGCACAGTACTACTACCACCACCACCGGAGACTACGACTACTGCACAGTACTACCACCACCACCGGAGACTACGACTACTGCACAGTACTACTACCACCACCGGAGACTACGACTACTGCACAGTACTACCACCACCACCGGAGACTACGACTACTGCACAGTACTACCACCACCACCGGAGACTACGACTACTGCACAGTACTACTACCACCACCGGAGACTACGACTACTGCACAGTACTACCACCACCACCGGAGACTACGACTACTGCTCAGTACTACTACCACCACCGGAGACTACGACTACTGCACAGTACTACTACCACCACCGGAGACTACGACTACTGCTCAGTACTACTACCACCACCGGAGACTACGACTACTGCACAGTACTACTACCACCACCGGAGACTACGACTACTGCTCAGTACTACTACCACCACCGGAGACTACGACTACTGCTCAGTACTACTACTACCACCACCGGAGACTACGACTACTGCACAGTACTACTACTACCACCGGAGACGACGACTACTGCACAGTACTACTACCACCACCGGAGACTACGACTACTGCACAGTACTACTACCACCACCACCGGAGACAACGACTACTGCACAGTACTACTACCACCACCGGAGACTACGACTACTGCACAGTACTACTACCACCACCGGAGACAACGACTACTGCACAGTACTACCACCACCACCGGAGACTACGACTACTGCACAGTACTACTACCACCACCACCGGAGACGACGACTATTGCACAGTACTACTACCACCACCGGAGACTACGACTATTGCACAGTACTACTACCACCACCGGAGACTACGACTATTGCACAGTACTACTACCACCACCGGAGACTACGACTACTGCACAGTACTACTACCACCACCGGAGACAACGACTACTGCACAGTACTACTACCACCACCGGAGACTACGACTATTGCACAGTACTACTACCACCACCGGAGACTACGACTATTGCACAGTACTACTACCACCACCGGAGACTACGACTACTGCACAGTACTACTACCACCACCGGAGACAACGACTACTGCACAGTACTACCACCACCACCGGAGACTACGACTACTGCACAGTATTATGACCATAACATCATATAATACCCATCAATGATTACTGCAAAGAACTACTACCCCCAGCATGGCATGTGTGGCCCTGCACAGGATCCTGCCTCCATCCTTCCATCTACAGATGCAGCAATGCTCGTCTAATGAGGTATCATCACCCCCGATGCAGCCACAAAACCAGAAACTTCACACAATGGCCGGTATCCTGAGAAGCCGCCGCGCAGACCTCGGTGCAACACGTCACAGAGCGGGAGCCCGCAGGACAGCCGCCGGGAGCCCGCAGGACAGCCGCCGGGAGCCCGATCCAGCAAACACCCGAGGAGAAGCCCACAAAGGCCTCCAAAGCAGATCCATGTGAGACTCTGCAGTCATCTCCGCTCGTATGGGAGGATCCCGACTCCTTAATTTGGTTATAAAGAACAAAGACGCTAAAAATTCCTCTGAATTGAAGGCTCGGAGGCTGTCAGATTACACAAGGGGCGGCCTGACACCCCAATATCGGCCGTGCACCCCTAGATACAACAAACTGAACGTGCAGCACACCGTACTAGGCTTTAATGGTTCTCACATTACAGAGCACACACCCGTCTGACCTGTAAAAGCCGACAACCGCTACCCCCAGCCATAACCGCTACCCCCCAGCCATAACCGCTACCCCCCAGCCATAACCGCTACCCCCCCAGCCATAACCGCTACCCCCCCAGCCATAACCGCTACCCCCCCAGCCATAACCGCTACCCCCCCAGCCATAACCGCTACCCCCCCAGCCATAACCGCTACCCCCCCAGCCATAACCGCTACCCGCTACCCCCCAGCCATAACCGCTACCCCCCCAGCCATAACCGCTACCCCCCCAGCCATAACCGCTACCCCCCCAGCCATAACCGCTACCAGATTAATTCTGCACTCCAGGTGTTATGACACTACAACTCCCAGCATGCTCCATTTACTTCTATGGGAAAGCAGCCCAGCAAGTGTGCATGCTGGGAGTTGTAGTGTTGGAGGCTGCTGACCCCCTCTGTAGCTTTGGGGGTTCCTAAATTATTCCTGTTCACCCAACAAAAGTCATCATCTAAACCATTAACCAATCTGTGAGAAAAAAAAGAAAACCAGAGGCAACGGACGCGAGAGGATTTCGCCAAAGAGTTGTCTCTATCCCGCGACGCTGAGCGCATCAATTAAGTCAATATGGCAGGGATCGCCCAAGACATGATCACAAGGGAAGCTGAAAGGGTTAAACATCTCAGATCCGGCTACTCCCTGCTAACACCCCTCCGGGCAGCAGGGACACTGGCCTTGTGCATACAGAGCAGTGCTGCTGCAGGTACCGAGGGACAAACAAGAAAATGTCAATGGAGGCTGCGCTCCGACAACGTCCAGCAGGATCTCTGACAACCTCTGTACAGCGCTGGGCGACATTGTCCTGCACCAGGACTGCCCTGAGGAGGACGGACCCAGATAATTATAGTCTCATCCTCCCGGCCTAGTAAAGGACTTCTGTGTCACCAAAGTGTCGGCCTGAGGGGAGAGCGGACACAAGGCGGCCTGGGGCTGATTTCACACGCGATGTTGATGGCGTTTATCTGCTTTTGGCGGCTTATTGCCACATGCACAGGGCCGACCAATCAGGCTGAGCCACCCGTGGAGACCGCGAGAAGAACGGACGACCTGCTGTGTGGACGCCAATGAGGATTCCACTGACTACAATGGGAATCGGAGGGGCCGCTGAATACTTGACAAAATCCACGCGTTCTCGCCCTAAATGCTGAGACTTTCTTCCCTTGAGTTCAATCATTCCATCTCCTCCTTCTGACAACAGGAAGTGGCACCCAGTACAGGTTGTCACCACTCAGTCAGGGGCTGTAATGGCCACCGCGCTGGAAAAGCAGAGAATAGATGAAAGTGAAGAGACTCTCAGCTGGAGGGTTTCTATTCACTGACAGCTGCAGATGTAGGTTAGGTCCCCGGTACGACCTATAACTGGGGGCGTCTCCCTCCTCGACTGCAGCCTGAGACGATGACATCACCGGATAATCAATAGTCTTCCTGACAGCCGGCACGTTGTACAGGATGAAGTGGCTGCATCACGGTCCTGAGGCCGGATCCCAGGCCGAGCCGCATCCTGCGCCAATCTCCGCACACGCCCTGACCAAACATGGAGGATGAGCGACTAAACACGACCCGTGCGGCAGAATGACGGCTCGCCTCCTGTAATCTCACCCCCCGCGTGAAAGCCTCTAGTAATCCCGGGCAAGCGCTTTCATCACTAACCCTGCATTATAGGAGGCACATCACAGCGACGCCTCATTACAGGAGCCGCCAACGACGCACCATTACCTGGGAACACCTGACAGGCGCGGCCAACGCAACCGTGTAAATCAGCGGAGAGAAGATCAATCAGCGCAGATTTATAGCCGTAGAAAACCGGAAATGTGATGTCACAGTATGAAAGATATATATCAGTGTATACAGGTATATATACGGGGGTGTACAGACAGGGTATACAGGTGTATATATACGGGGGGGTGTACAGACAGGGTATACAGGTGTATATATACGGGGGGTGTACAGACAGGGTATACAGGTGTATATATACGGGGGTGTACAGACAGGGTATACAGATGTATATATACGGGGGGTGTACAGACAGGGTATACAGGTATATATACGGGGGGTGTACAGACAGGGTATACAGGTATATATATACGGGGGTGTACAGACAGGGTATACAGGTATATATATACGGGGGTGTACAGACAGGGTATACAGGTATATATATACGGGGGTGTACAGACAGGGTATACAGGTATATATATACGGGGGGTGTACAGACAGGGTATACAGGTATATATATACGGGGGTGTACAGACAGGGTATACAGGTGTATATATACGGGGGGGTGTACAGACAGGGTACACAGGTGTATATATACGGGGGGTGTACAGACAGGGTATACAGGTGTATATATACGGGGGGTGTACAGACAGGGTATACAGGTGTATATATACGGGGGGTGTACAGACAGGGTATACAGGTGTATATATACGGGGGGGTGTACAGACAGGGTATACAGGTGTATATATACGGGGGGGTGTACAGACAGGGTATACAGGTGTATATATACGGGGGGTGTACAGACAGGGTATACAGGTGTATATATACGGGGGGTGTACAGACAGGGTATACAGGTGTATATATACGGGGGTGTACAGACAGGGTATACAGGTGTATATATACGGGGGTGTACAGACAGGGTATACAGGTGTATATATACGGGGGGTGTACAGACAGGGTATACAGGTGTATATATACGGGGGTGTACAGACAGGGTATACAGGTATATATATACGGGGGTTGTACAGACAGGGTATACAGGTATATATATACGGGGGGTGTACAGACAGGGTATACAGGTATTATATTACGGGGGTGTACAGACAGGGTATACAGGTGTATATATACGGGGGGTGTACAGACAGGGTACTACAGGTGTATATATACGGGGGTGTACAGACAGGGTATACAGGTGTATATATACGGGGGGTGTACAGACAGGGTATACAGGTGTATATATACGGGGGTGTACAGACAGGGTATACAGGTGTATATATACGGGGGTGTACAGACAGGGTATACAGGTGTATATATACGGGGGGTGTACAGACAGGGTATACGGTGTATATATACGGGGGGTGTACAGACAGGTATACAGGTGTATATATGTATACGGAGGGGGTGTACAGACAGGGTATACAGGTGTAATATATACGGGGGGTGTACAGACAGGGTATACAGGTATAAATACGGGGGTGTACAGATCAGAGAGATAACAGGTATTATATCATAGCGGGCGGGCGGTATACAGTAATAGGGTACAGACAGGGTAGGTATATATACGGGGGTGTACAGGTACAGGGTATACAGGTATATATACGGGGGTGTACAGACAGGGTATACAGGTATATATACGGGGGTGTACAGACAGGGTATACAGGTATATATACGGGGTGGTACAGACAGGGTATATACAGGTATATATATACGGGGGTGTACAGACAGGGTATACAGGTATATATATACGGGGGTGTACAGACAGGGTATACAGGTGTATTATATACGGGGGTGTACAGACAGGGTATACAGGTATATATACGGGGGGTGTACAGACAGGGTATACAGGTGTATATATACGGGGGTGTACAGACAGGGTATACAGGTGTATATATGGGGTACAGGTATATATAGGGGTGTACAGACAGGGTATACAGGTGTATATATAGGGGGTACAGACAGGGTATACAGGTGTATATACGGGGGTGTACAGACAGGGTATACAGGTGTATATATACGGGGGTGTACAGACAGGGTATACAGGTGTATATATACGGGGGTGTACAGACAGGGTATACAGGTGTATATATACGGGGGTGTACAGACAGGGTATACAGGTGTATATATACGGGGTGTACAGACAGGGTATACAGGTGTATATATACGGGGGTGTACAGACAGGGTATACAGGTGTATATATACGGGGGTGTACAGACAGGGTATACAGGTAATATATACGGGGGTGTACAGACAGGGTATACAGGTATATATATACGGGGTGTACAGACAGGGTATACAGGTATATATACGGCGTGTACAGACAGGGTATACAGGTATATATACGGGCGTGTACAGACAGGGTATACAGGTATATATACGGGCGTGTACAGACAGGGTATACAGGTATATATACGGGCGTGTACAGACAGGGTATACAGGTATATATACGGGGGTGTACAGACAGGGTATACAGGTATATATACGGGGGTGTACAGACAGGGTATACAGGTGTATATACGGGGGTGTACAGACAGGGTATACAGGTGTATATATACGGGGGTGTACAGACAGGGTATACAGGTGTATATATACAGGGGTGTACAGACAGGGTATACAGGCATATATATACGGGGGTGTACAGACAGGGTATACAGGTGTATATATACGGGGGTGTACAGACAGGGTATACAGGTGTATATATGGGGGTGTACAGACAGGGTATACAGGTGTATATATACGGGGTGTACAGACAGGGTATACAGGTGTATATATGGGGGTGTACAGACAGGGTATACAGGTGTATATATGGGGGTGTACAGACAGGGTATACAGGTATATATATAGGGGTGTACAGACAGGGTATACAGGTGTATATATACGGGGGTGTACAGACAGGGTATACAGGTGTATATATGGGGGTGTACAGACAGGGTATACAGGTGTATATATGGGGGTGTACAGACAGGGTATACAGGTATATATATAGGGGTGTACAGTCAGGGTATACAGGTGTATATATAGGGGTGTACAGTCAGGGTATACAGTTATATATATATATAGGGGTGTACAGTCAGGGTATACAGTTATATATATATAGAGGTGTACAGTCAGGGTATACAGGTGTATATATAGGGGTGTACAGTCAGGGTATAAATACCCCCCGGCCCTCACCCAGGTGCAGACCACCGGTTCTCCGGCCCCCACCGCTGTGTAGTCCCCAGTAATCCGGCCCTCACCCAGCTGCAGTCCCCCGGTTCTCAGGCCCTCACCCAGGAGCAGCTCCCCGGATATCCAGCCCTCACGGCTGTACAGTCCCCAGTAATCGGGCCGTCACCCCATGGCAGCCCCCCCCCCGGTTCTCAGGCCCTCACCTCAGGGCAGTCCCCCAGTAATCCGGCCCAGGCGCGGCTGCTGCTGTCATTGTCGGGACCAACAGCCTCAGCTCTGAGGAGCGCTGACACACGGTGCAACAGGCCCCGGGTGGAGCCAACTACAGGCCCAGGCGACTCACCGCCTCCTCCCAGCTCACTGTACCTGATAGAGGATGACGGGAAGGTCGCTCCTCGCACTACAGTAGCCGATCGTCCCGCCGCTCCTGGCCCCGCTGCATCGCTCCACTCTCTGCCCGCTTGTCTGCGTCCGACTCCCCGCCCCGGCTGCAGAAAGGAACAACCAGTGCGCAAGCGCAGACTCACACACCATAGAGAAATGAAGAGCCAGAACGGCGATTACCGGGCCAACTGCGCCATCTTGTGCTGGTCACTGGAGCCTGTGGCCGCCATCTTTATTATGGGCAATGAAGACAATGCTCATATAACAATAGATTGTGGAGTATGACCAGTCACTCACCAGAAGTCACTGCTGCTCTGCCACATCCTCATCTCCTGTGTCTGAACCTTCAGAGCTGACACTCCCTGAACCTAATTGTTTGGACTTAGGGTTGGGGGGCTTAATACAGGGTGATTACCACTCCAAGGGCTTCCTCATATTTTCAGGTATTCAGTATCATTTTTTTTCCATCATTTTTCCGTTATTATTATTCTGCAGACAGGAATTTTACTACCGTCACAAATAACAGGAACATGGCGGAGCGGAGTCAGGACTGACACTGATATCACAGTCCTGAAATCTATAGTAATAATAACAGGAACATGGCGGAGCGGAGTCAGGACTGACACTGATATCACAGTCCTGAAATCTATGGTAATAACAGGAACATGGCGGAGCGGAGTCAGGACTGACGCTGATATCACAGTCCTGAAATCTATGGTAATAACAGGAACATGGCGGAGCGGAGTCAGGACTGACGCTGATATCACAGTCCTAAAATCTATGGTAATAACAGGAACATGGAGGAGCGGAGTCAGGACTGACACTGATATCACAGTCCTGAAATCTATGGTAATAATAACAGGAACATGGCGGAGCGGAGTCAGGACTGACACTGATATCACAGTCCTGAAATCTATAGTAATAATAACAGGAACATGGTGGAGCGGAGTAAGGACTGACACTGATATCACAGTCCTGAAATCTATGGTAATAACAGGAACATGGCGGAGCGGAGTCAGGACTGACACTGATATCACAGTCCTGAAATCTATGGTAATAACAGGAACATGGCGGAGCGGAGTCAGGACTGACACTGATATCACAGTCCTGAAATCTATGGTAATAATAACAGGAACATGGCGGAGCGGAGTCAGGACTGACACTGATATCACAGTCCTGAAATCTATGGTAATAACAGGAACATGGCGGAGCGGAGTCAGGACTGACACTGATATCACAGTCAGTCCTGAAATCTATGGTAATAATAACAGGAACATGGCGGAGCGGAGTCAGGACTGACACTGATATCACAGTCCTGAAATCTATGGTAATATTAACAGGAACATGGAGGAGCGGAGTCAGGACTGACACTGATATCACAGTCCTGAAATCTATGGTAATAACAGGAACATGGCGGAGCGGAGTCAGGACTGACACTGATATCACAGTCCTGAAATCTATGGTAATAACAGGAACATGGCGGAGCGGAGTCAGGACTGACACTGATATCACAGTCCTGAAATCTATGGTAATAACAGGAACATGGCGGAGCGGAGTCAGGACTGACACTGATATCACAGTCTTGAAATCTATGGTAATAACAGGAACATGGCGGAGCGGAGTCAGGACTGACACTGATATCACAGTCCTGAAATCTATGGTAATAATAACAGGAACATGGCGGAGCGGAGTCAGGACTGACACTGATATCACAGTCCTGAAATCTATGGTAATAATAACAGGAACATGGAGGAGCGGAGTCAGGACTGACACTGATATCACAGTCCTGAAATCTATAGTAATAATAACAGGAACATGGCGGAGCGGAGTCAGGACTGACACTGATATCACAGTCCTTAAATCTATAGTAATAACAGGAACATGGCGGAGCGGAGTCAGGACTGACACTGATATCACAGTCCTGAAATGTATGGTAATAATAACAGGAACATGGCGGAGCGGAGTCAGGACTGACACTGATATCACAGTCCTGAAATCTATGGTAATAATAACAGGAACATGGCGGAGCGGAGTCAGGACTGACACTGATATCACAGTCCTGAAATCTATGGTAATAACAGGAACATGGCGGAGCGGAGTCAGGACTGACACTGGATATCACTGTCCTGAAATCTATAGTAATAATACAGGAACATGGCGGAGCGGAGTCAGGACTGACACTGATATCACAGTCCTGAAATCTATGGTAATAATAACAGGAACATGGCGGAGCGGAGTCAGGACTGACACTGATATCACTGTCCTTAAATCTATAGGTAATAACAGGAACATGGCGGAGCGGAAGTCAGGACTGACGCTGATATCACAGTCCTGAAATCTATAGTAATAATAACAGGAACATGGCGGAGCGGAGTCAGGACTGACACTGATATCACAGTCCTGAAATCTATGGTAATAATAACAGGAACATGGCGGAGCGGAGTCAGGACTGACACTGATATCACAGTCCTTAAATCTATAGTAATAACAGGAACATGGCGGAGCGGAGTCAGGACTGACACTGATATCACAGTCCTGAAATCTATGGGAATAATAACAGGAACATGGCGGAGCGGAGTCAGGACTGACACTGATATCACAGTCCTGAAAATGTATGGTAATAATAACAGGAACATGGCGGAGCGGAGTCAGGACTGACGCTGATATCACAGTCCTGGAATCTATGGTAATAATAACAGGAACATGGCGGAGCGGAGTCAGGACTGACACTGATATCACAGTCCTGAAATCTATGGTAATAATAACAGGAACATTGGCGGAGCGGAGTCAGGACTGACACTGATATCACAGTCCTGAAATCTATGGTAATAAATAACAGGAACATGGCGGAGCGGAGTCAGGACTGACACTGCTATCACAGTCCTGAAATGTATGGTAATAATAACAGGAACATGGCGGAGCGGAGTCAGGACTGACACTGATATCACAGTCCTGAAATCTATGGGTAATAATAACAGGAACATGGCGGAGCGGAGTCAGGACTGACACTGATATCACAGTCCTGAAATCTATGGTAATATTAACAGGAACATGGCGGAGCGGAGTCAGGACTGACACTGATATCACAGTCCTGAAATCTATGGTAATAATAACAGGAACATGGCGGAGCGGAGTCAGGACTGACACTGATATCACAGTCCTGAAATGTATGGTAATAATAACAGGAACATGGCGGAGCGGAGTCAGGACTGACACTGATATCACAGTCCTGAAATCTATGGTAATAATAACAGGAACATGGCGGAGCGGAGTCAGGACTGACACTGATATCACAGTCCTGAAATCTATGGTAATAATAACAGGAACATGGCGGAGCGGAGTCAGGACTGACACTGATATCACAGTCCTGAAATCTATGGTAATAACAGGAACATAGCGGAGCGGAGTCAGGACTGACGCTGATATCACAGTCCTGAAATCTATGGTAATAATAACAGGAACATGGCGGAGCGGAGTCAGGACTGACACTGATATCACAGTCCTGAAATCTATGGTAATAATAACAGGAACATGGCGGAGCGGAGTCAGGACTGACACTGATATCACAGTCCTGAAATCTATAGTAATAATAAAAGGAACATGGCGGAGCGGAAGTCAGGACTGACGCTGATATCACAGTCCTGAAATCTATAGTAATAATAAAAGGAACATGACGGAGCGGAGTCAGGACTGACACTGATATCACAGTCCTGAAATCTATAGTAATAATAACAGGAACATGGCGGAGCGGAGTCAGGACTGACACTGATATCACAGTCCTGAAATCTATGGTAATAATAACAGGAACATGGCGGAGCGGAGTCAGGACTGACACTGATATCACAGTCCTGAAATCTATAGTAATAATAACAGGAACATGGCGGAGCGGAGTCAGGACTGACACTGATATCACAGTCCTGAAATCTATGGTAATAACAGGAACATGGCGGAGCGGAGTCAGGACCAGGGGCGGATTGGCCATAGACCTTACAGGGAAATTTCCCGGTGGGCCGATGCCCAAGGGGCCATCTGGGCCCTCCTAATTGCCAGCAAGTTTTTGGGGATGTATTTTGTCCTGCTGGCAGTATTTTGTGATGGACTGTAGCAGTTGGCTCTGTTGGGGTGGTATAATGTGCCACAATATGGTATTACTGGCCCTGCCTTCCATCAATTTGGACCCGACTACAAAATGGGGCCACTTTTAGTATTTTTTCCAGGGCCACTTTAAGTTCCCAGTCCGCCCTTGGTCAGGACTGACACTGATATCACAGTCCTGAAATCTATGGTAATAATAACAGGAACATGGCGGAGCGGAGTAAGGACTGACACTGATATCACAGTCCTGGAATCTATGGTAATAACAGGAACATGGCGGAGCGGAGTCAGGACTGACACTGATATCACAGTCCTGAAATCTATGGTAATAATAACAGGAACATGGCGGAGCGGAGTCAGGACTGACGCTGATATCACAGTCCTGGAATCTATGGTAATAACAGGAACATGGCGGAGCGGAGTCAGGACTGACACTGATATCACAGTCCTGAAATCTATGGTAATAATAACAGGAACATGGCGGAGCGGAGTCAGGACTGACGCTGATATCACAGTCCTGAAATCTATGGTAATAACAGGAACATGGCGGAGCAGAGTCAGGACTGACACTGATATCACAGTCCTGAAATCTATGGTAATAATAACAGGAACATGGCGGAGCGGAGTAAGGACTGACGCTGATATCACAGTCCTGGGAATCTATGGTAATAACAGGAACATGGCGGAGCGGAGTCAGGACTGACACTGATATCACAGTCCTGAAATCTATGGTAATATTAACAGGAACATGGCGGAGCGGAGTCAGGACTGACACTGATATCACAGTCCTGAAATCTATGGTAATAATAACAGGAACATGGCGGAGCGGAGTCAGGACTGACACTGATATCACAGTCCTGAAATCTATGGTAATAATAACAGGAACATGGCGGAGCGGAGTCAGGACTGACACTGATATCACAGTCCTGAAATCTATAGTAATAACAGGAACATGGCGGAGCGGAGTAAGGACTGACGCTGATATCACAGTCCTGGAATCTATGGTAATAACAGGAACATGGCGGAGCGGAGTCAGGACTGACACTGATATCACAGTCCTGAAATCTATGGTAATAACAGGAACATGGCGGAGCGGAGTCAGGACTGACACTGATATCACAGTCCTGAAATCTATGGTAATAATAACAGGAACATGGCGGAGCGGAGTCAGGACTGACGCTGATATCACAGTCCTGAAATCTATGGTAATAACAGGAACATGGCGGAGCGGAGTCAGGACTGACACTGATATCACAGTCCTGAAATCTATGGTAATAACAGGAACATGGCGGAGCGGAGTCAGGACTGACACTGATATCACAGTCCTGAAATGTATGGTAATAATAACAGGAACATGGCGGAGCGGAGTCAGGACTGACACTGATATCACTGTCCTGAAATCTATGGTAATAATAACAGGAACATGGCGGAGCGGAGTCAGGACGTTGCTTCCATCATCTTCATTGTTCGGCTCTTATAATAGATAAAAAAGTAATATAAAAATACCAGCCTGAACCAGCTTTACCCCTTCTCATGGTCATGTACAGATATACAGGGACTGGAGGGTCTTACCTTCCTCCCCTCCTCATCCCCCTGCAGCCTGTCAGGACTGTCCAAATCCTCCTGTCCCCGCAGCCTGTTAGCACCTTTCCCCTCCTCATTCCTCTGCAGCCTGTCAGCACCTCCCTCACTGGGACCCCTTTCCTCCATGTTGGCCAGCTGAGGGGGGGTTGCTATAACCCAGAATCTCCGGCTGTTTAGCACCTAGACATATGAGCAGGTCATGTTGTAAAGCTAAGAATCTAAAACTAGGATGGCAGTTCTAGCCGCCATACAGCCCGAGATATAGAAACCATGTTAGGAATGAATGGTAATACCTGTAGATCCTACTCCTGATCCAATTTCTAAGTTCACACAGTGATGTTTCCTGGTGCAATTTTGGAAACCAAAATCAGGAGTGGCTTATAAAAAAGAAAAAGTATAAAGGATGTCTGTGAAAGACACATCAAAATGCATTGCACCCAAGTGGAAAAAACTGAAACACTGAACGCAATCGCAGACGAAACTGACTGAACTTGCTTGCAAAATGGTGCGAGTTTCAGTGAACGCATCCTTTGCCAATCTGCATCGTTCATGTGAAAGGGACCTAAGAGCTATATCTCAGGCTGGATGGCAGCTAGCACCATGACCCTGCACAGCTAGACAGATTTCCTCATACTTGTGTGTGTGTGTGTGTGTATATATATATATGATGCTCCCGGGACTTACCGTCCATGACCTATAAGCCCCATTATATTGACAGACTCCATAAGAATATTCTTTCTGCCCAGTGTTCGGTTAGTGATTTCCATCAGTCCCTCATGCTTTATCTCTGTGTTCCCTGCATTACTGGTCTCATAATCACGGATAGAAATCAGTGCACTAGGCCCACGGTCCTAAGAACCACCAGTGATCCAGAGGAAGACGAAGGAAAACCCTGGAGATTGGAGTCTCGGGAATATAAATTCCCTACGGAACCTGTGAGATTGTATATACCTTGGATCACCACCGGCTGAGAAGAGCTTACAATCTAGAGAACAGGCCTGACTCCAGAAAGAGGATTCCTGCCCATTACACTGCAGGCTCACGGCTGTGTCCCGTCTGCATTTTTTCTTGTGGACCCATTGACCTCAGGGGGTTCGTTGTGTGCATTTTGCAGACACATTCTTTCTGTGGAAAGCAAAACATAGGACATGTCCTAAACTTGGCCGCAAAGTGCGCACTACAGACCTACTGAACTGAGTCCACAAAAATGCATATGCAGGGAGAGGAGCGCAGAGAGAGAGGGGGAGAGGAGCGCAGAGAGAGGAGAGGGGGAGAGGAGCGCAGAGAGAGAGAGGGGGAGAGGAGCGCAGAGAGAGAGAGAGGGGGAGAGGAAGCGCAGAGAGAGAGAGGGAGGGAGAGGGGGAGAGGAGCGCAGAGAGAGAGAGGGGGAGAGGAGCGCAGAGAGAGAGAGGGGGAGAGGAGCGCAGAGAGAGAGGGGGAGAGGAAGCGCAGAGAGAGAGAGGGAGGGAGAGGGGGAGAGGAGCGCAGGAGAGGAGCGCAGAGAGAGAGGGAGAGGAGCGCAGAGAGAGAGGGAGAGGAGCGCAGAGAGAGAGGGAGAGGGGGAGAGGAGCGCAGAGAGAGAGGGAGAGGGGGAGAGGAGCGCAGAGAGAGAGGGAGAGGGGAGAGGAGCGCAGAGAGAGAGGGAGAGGGGGAGAAGGAGCGCAGAGAGAGGGGAGAGGGGGAGAGGAGCGCAGAGAGAGGGGAGAGGAGCGCAGAGAGAGGGGGAGAGGAGCGCAGAGAGAGAGGGAGAGGAGGCGCAGAGAGAGAGGGAGAGGAGCGGCAAGAGAGAGAGGGAGAGAGGCAGAGAGAGAGGGAGAGGAGGGAGAGAGAGAGCGCGCGAGGAGAGAGAGGGAGAGGGGGAGAGGAGCGCAGAGAGAGGGGAGAGGGGGAGAGGAGCGCAGAGAGAGGGGAGAGGAGGGAGGAGAGGAGCGCAGAGAGGAGAGAGGAGAGAGGGGAGAGGAGCGCAGAGAGAGGAGGGAGAGGAGAGAGAGAGAGAGCGCAGAGAGAGGGGAGAGGAGCGCAGAGAGAGGGGAGGGGGAGAGGAGCGCAGAGAGAGGGGGAGGGGAGCGCAGAGAGAGGGGGAGAGCGCAGCAGAGAGAGGGGGAGGAGCGCAGAGAGAGGAGCGAGAGGAGGCAGAGAGAGGGGGAGAGGAGCGCAGAGAGAGAGGAGAGGAGCGCAGAGAGAGAGGGAGAGGAGCGCAGAGAGAGAGGGAGAGGGAGGCAGAGAGAGAGGGAGAGGACGCAGAGAGGGAGGGAGAGGAGCGCAGAGAGCGAGAGGGGGGAGGAGCGCAGAGAGGGAGAGGGAGGGGAGGAGCGCAGAGAGGGAGAGGGGGGAGAGAGCGCAGAGAGGGAGAGGGGGGAGGAGCGCAGAGAGAGAGGAGAGAGGGAGCGCAGAGAGAGAGAGGGAGAGAGGAGGAGAGAGGAGAGAGAGGGAGGGAGAGAGCGCAGAGAGGAGGGGGAGAGGAGCGCAGAGAGGGGGAGAGGAGCGCAGAGAGAGGGGCAGAGAGGGAGAGGACGCAGAGAGGTGAGAGGAGCGCAGAAGGGGGAGAGGAGCGGCAGAGAGGGAGAGGAGCCAGAGAGGGAGAGAGCGAGAGAGAGGGAGAGAGAGAGGAGCGCAGAGAGGAGGGAGAGGAGCGCAGAGAGAGAGGAGAGGAGAGAGAGGAGAGCGAGAGAGAGGAGAGAGGGAGCGCAGGAGCGCAGAGAGAGAGGGGGAGAGAGGAGAGAGAGAAGGATGGAGCGCAGAGAGAGAGGGAGAGGAGCGCAGAGAGAGAGAGAGAGGAGCGCAGAGAGAGAGAGAGCGCAGAGGAGAGAGGAGAGGAGCGCAGAGAGAGAGGGCGAGGGAGCGCAGAGAGGAGGAGAGAGGAGCGAGAGGGAGAGAGGAGGCGCAGAGAGAGGGAGAGGGCGCAGAGAGGGGAGAGAGGAAGCGCGAGAGAGAGAGGGCAGAGGAGGAGAGAGGGGGAGAGAGAGCGCAGAGAGAAGAGGGAGAGAGAGCGAGAGAGAGAGAGGGAGAGAGAGGAGCGCAGAGAGAGAGGGAGAGAGGAGCGCAGAGAGAGGGGAGAGAGGGAGCGCAGAGAGAGGGAGGGGAGAGGAGCGCAGGAGAGGCGCAGAGAGAGTGGGAGAGGAGCGCAGAGAGGAGAGGAAGCGCAGAGAGGGAGAGGGAGCAGAGAGGAGCGCAGAGAGGGAGAGGGGGAGAGGGGCGCAGAGAGCGCAGAGAGGGAGAGGAGCGCAGAGAGGGAGAGGAGCGCAGAGAGGAGAGAGACGCAGAGAGGAGGGAGAGGAGCGCAGAGAGGGAGAGGAGCGCCCCAGAGGAGGCAGAGCGAGCGCAGAGAGGGAGAGGGACGGCAGAGAGGAGAGGGAGCGCAGAGAGGCGAGAGGAGCGCAGAGAGGGAGGGAGCGCCAGAGAGGGAGAGCGAGCGCAGAGAGGGAGAGGGAGCGGCAGAGGAGGAGACGAACGCGCAGACGAGGGAGAGGAGCGCAGAGAGGGAGAGGAGCGCAGAGAGGGAGAGGCAGCGCACGAGATGAGAGGGAGCGCAGAGTAGGGATGCAAGGAAGACGGCAGAGACGGGACGCGCAGAGAGGTGAGAGGAGCGCAGGAGGGAAGAGGGGAGAGGAGCGCAGAGAGGAGAGGGGGCCAGAGGAGCGCAGAGGGGGAGAGGAAGGGCAGAGGGCGCAGAGAGAAGGGAGAGGACGCGCATGAGAGGGAGAGGGGGAGAGGAGCGCAGAGAGGGGGAGAGGAGCGAGAGAGAGAGGGGGAGAGACGAGCCGCCGAGAGGGAGAGGGGGAGAGGAGCGCAAGAGGGGAGATGGGGGAGAGGAGCGCAGAGAGCGGAAGGGGAGCGCAGAGAGCGCAGAGAGGGAGAGGGCGGGAGAGGAGCGCAGAGAGGGAGAGGGGCAGAGAGGAGGAGCGCAGAGGGGAGAGGGAGAAGGAGCGCAGAGAGGAGAGAGAGGAGCGCAGAGAGAGAGAGGAGGCAGAGGAGCGCAGAGCAGAGAGAGGGGAGGGAGAGAGGAGCGCAGAGAGAGAGAGGGGGAGAGAGCGCAGAGGAGAGGGGGGAGAGCGCAGACAGTTAGTTATACAGAGTAAGAGAGTTAGAGCGCTAGCTCTTATTTTGGTCCCACTTGAGAATAAGCCTCCATCTGCCATGGTCTGTATGTTAGACCTCATTCACACGTCAGTGATTTTGAACCAAAACCAGGTGCGGCTCTAAACCCAGAACAGGTGCAGATCTTTCCCTTAGACCAGTGATGGCTGAGCTCCAGCTCTGGTAAAACTATGACTCTCAAGATGCCCCCCGCTTGGCTGCTCTCAGAACGCTATAGAAATAAATGGAGCATGCTGGGAGTTGTAGTTTCACCACAGTTGGAGTGCTGAGGTTGACTATCAATGCCTTAGGTCTCTTTCATACGGCCGTATGCTGTCCACAAAAAAAACGGATAGCATTCAGTTTTTTTTGCTGACCCGTAGACTTCAATACGACCATGTCCTGATTTTCACTGACAAGTATAGGATATGTTTCTTTTTTTTTGCTGAGCCATGGAATGGAAGAACGGAGCTCCATAGAAGTGAACGGAGCAGCATTTAGTCCACAAAAAAACGGATCCGCATTTTTGCGGACAGCATACGGCCGTGTGAAAGAGCCCTTATGTCTGTGGAGGTTACAACACCTGGTTTTGGGTCACAATCACTGATGAAAATTAGAGTTGAGCGAACGTGCTCGTAACAAGCACTGTAGAGCTCGGATCCCCTGCGCTTGCATGGCCGCAGCCATCCGGATCCGTCCTCCTCACCCAACTGCAAGTCAGTGGGGATGGATCCGTTTGGTACGACACACACTTGTGTGTCATACCAAACAGATCGGCCCCCATTGGCTTACAGTCAGGTGAGGACGGATCCGGATGCCTGCGGGCATGCGAGCGCAGGGGATCCGAGCTCTACAGTGCTTGTTACGAGCACGTTCGCTCAACTCTAATGAAAATCACTGGCTAAACACTGACGTGTGAGCAGATTAACCTTTAGGGCCAGAGAGGTACAAGGAGCAGGGGCCACAGCCATGCCGCCCTATAGCTGCACCCCTGTATACAGATAGGTGATAGACAGAGGTGGAACTTACCATTACTCCTCAGCCCCTACAGTGACTTACCTCCGGGATTCTCTGTAAGATGTGCGTCTGTGCGAGATAAGGGTAGAGGCGGAACAGTCTGAGCAGAGACCAAACACGTACCGGATGGACATCGCCATAATAGATGACACCCTGTTCACATTTATACACCCCGAAAACTACAGAGACGTCAGTATATGGGGGGTGGGGGATACAAGGGACGACGAGACCTTCAGGTGACGAGAATTGCTTTTTACCGGCTCCATAACTGGAGGTCGACCTTAAAGGGATTATCCAATCCCAGTAATGCCCGGGCCCCTAGCTGTTAGGGGGCTGGTCACCGTCCCTATTGGCTGCACCCCTTCCCCAGTGTAGAGGAGGGGGCCCGGTCATTCTGGTCATTATAGGCATTGGATAACCCCTTTAAGGCTGTCTGCACACTTTGCGGATTACCTGCGGTTTTTCTGTGTGGATTCTGCAGCTTTATACAGAACCAGCAAAGTCTCAGAGCTCGGACACACGAGGTAAATCCGTCTTATACACGTGAATGCGGTTGTTTCTGGAGCATGTACATCGATGGCAGCAGAAATACCTGCAACCCTGAACTGATCCCACATCCGGAATGTCTCCTCCCTGCAGGTTGATCACATTCGATCCAACAAGCACAAAGGAACCGGATTCTGGATTATCAGATGCTTTCGGTAAACTTTAGAATATGCGCCACTAATAATCGCTTCCAGGAAGGAAAACTGAAAATAAAATCTGCTCCATCACATCTTCATCAGGCGCCTTCTGCTCGTCTGACATTCCAGATCATCAGACTTTCTAGACCAGGGGTCAGTAATCACTAGCGGTTCTGAAACTACAACTCCCAGAATCCTCCTTTTACTTATGAGAGTTACAAGAACCACCAAGTGTCCATGCTGGGAGTTGTAGTTTCACAGCAGAGCCGGAGGTTCTGATCCCTATTCTAGACTATAAGGGAACATCCGTCTCCCATCAGCTGGATTCCCGTCCCTGAACACGTGAGAATCAGACGGCGGTCGGGGCTCATGTCTCATTATAACAAGTGCTGACATCTGTATTATGAGTCGAGAGCGCCATAAATCACGGAGAAGACGGTAATCACCGCTGCAGAGCCCAACCCCGAGTCCAGCCGGCTGTGCCCACTGCCGAGCGTCATCCCGACACCAGCCTGCCAGCCACTGCCGAGCATCCCAGCTGCCATGTCCATGCCGAGCGTCATCCCGACACGCCTGCCCATGCCATCCCGACACCAGCCTCCATGTCACTGCGAGCGAGCGTCATCCCGACACCAGCCTGCCATGTCCACTGACCGAGCGTTCATCCCGACACCAGCCTGCCATGTCCCACTGCGAGCGTCATCCCGACACCAAGCCTGCCATGTCCCACTGCCGAGCGTCATCCCGACACCAGCCTGCCATGTCCCACTGCCCGAGCGTCATCCGACACCAGCCTGCCATGTCCCACTGCCGAGCGTATCCCGACACCAGCCTGCCATGTCCCACTGCCGAGCGTCATCCCGACACCAGCCTTGCCATGTCCACTGCCGGCGCGTCATCCCGACACCAGCCTGCCATGTCCCACTGCCGAGCGTCATCCCGACACCAGCCTGCCATGTCCCACTGCGAGCGTATCCCGACACCAGCCTGCCATGTCCCACTGCCGAGCGCTATCCCGACACCAGCCTGCCATGTCCCACTGCCGAGCGCTATCCCGACACCAGCCTGCCATGTCCCACTGCCGAGCGTCATCACGACACCAGCCGGCCATTCCCCACTACGAAGTGCCATCCTGCCCAGGATGCAGGGCACGTTGCCCCATAATCCTCAGCGTTCAGCCGCCGTTCCTGGCTCCAGCCTCCGTCACACACAGAACGTCACTTACACCTTTTCTGCACATTTCCCCCTTTGTTTGACGTCTCTCATCCTGAAAATGCACAATTACACACACAATTATTATCTGAGTGGGATCAAACACGTCTGTGCACCCTGAAGAGGCAGACCACCCGACCGCTACACGACGGAAACAGAAATGAGGGCTCAATAGTCTGCAGCCCGCTTTATAGCGGAGTCCGTCATGTGTTCTCAGAGATCACGGCTGCACACTAATCGTGCACCTGCAGAGCGGGGGACCAGTGACAGCAGTGCACCCCTTATAGAGGACGGGGACCGTTCCTCTATGTCCCTGCCTCTGGACCGGCGTATACACTGAAAGAGCGCCGTGTACACCGCCGAGGAAGCGCCCTCATGCCCTCATTAGATCCGGTGACGTAGCGGGCTCTCCATGGGTAAAGTAGGCGGAGGCTTCTGCCCAGCACTGAGCCCGGTGACGTCACCAGCACTAATGGGCGGGGCTTTAGCGCTGACCTATCCTTGACCTGCGCAATAAAGCACATGGCGACGGAAAGCCTCGGAGCTCATATCGGGGGGCCTCCTGGGAGAAGAAGGGGGATAAGTCCGGGTTCAGCTCTGATAACTATTTCAGGAGGTATCACTATCTGTCTTAAAGGGGTTCTGCAGTTCTTCCTCCGGATAGGTCATCAGCATATGATCGGCGGCAGTCCGACACCCGGGACCCCTGATCAGCTGTTTGAGAAGGCAGCCGTACTCCAGGAGCGCTCCAGCATCTCTGTGTTTCCCTCAGGCCCAGTGACATCACAACTAGTATCACTGGCCTGGGCGGGGCTAAGCTCCAGTCAAGTGAACAGAGCTCCGCCCAGGCCAGTGATACTAGTCGTGATGTCACTAGGCCTGAGGGAAACACAGAGAAGGCGGCGGCGCTCCTGGAGTACTGCTGCCTTCTCAAACAGCTGATCAGGGGTCCCGGGTGTCGGACCCGCCGCCGATCAGATGCTGATGACCTATCTGGAAGAAGAACTGCAGAACCCCTTTAAAAGCAGAGAACTTCAAATTTAAAAACAATTAATTTTTCAAAATTTTCTGTAAATCTTGGATTTTTTTCTAAATAAAGGTAAAATACATTGACTCAAATTTACCATTAACGAGTACAAGGTGTCAAAAAAAAATGGCCGAGATACGTAAAACATTCCAAAGTTATTATCACAAAGGGACACAGGTCAGATCTGCATAATGAGGCCCAGGAAGGAAGGGGTTAAATGGTCTGGAAGGGGTTAATAGGCGTGTGATATCACACCACTGCACAGAGGATGAAGACCAGGGTTAGACGTGTCCCCCTCCCAAATAATGACCCCTCACCGGCAGAGAACCCGACAACCGTCCTGGTTTATTAGTGACAGAAAAATCCACATCATTTATAAAAAGCCGCGAGGTAAGTCCTGACCGTCAGAGAAACCGAACATGTGGGCGGCACCAAGGAAGAAAGGGGGCGCGAGGTCCAAGCGGCAGAGCAGAATCTGACGGGAGTCCAAGGTCTGCTGCCATCTGTGCCCGCTGAGGCTCCGGGGGCACCGTACACGGCAGAGGCGTCCTCCCCACCAGGGGCCCGGGCTTCTCTTCCGGCCGCCGCAGTCTTTATTAATCCGTCTGTAACTTCAGTTTCTTGATCTTCTTCCTCTTCTCCGTCTTGGCGAGCTTTGTTCGTTTCTTAGTGGTTTTGGCGCTGGGTAACTTCAGCGTGATCTCATCGTCGCTGTCCTCCGCAGCCTCCAGACGGGCAGACTTCCTCCTCTCCAGCACGGACGGGGTGCAAACCGGAGTCACGTCCTAAACACAAAACGCTCATTAGTCCCTGACGGGGGCAGACTGACGCCTGCGGCTCAGCGCCTACTCACCTGACTGTTCACGGAGGTGTCGGCATCAGCCGCGGGCGGTCTCCGTACCTTCTTCTTGGCGGCCTGCGGGCAGAAGACAGAAGATCACGGTGGGCACCTCCTGCGGCGGCTCAGGGTCTGCATTACATCAGACATAACACCCGGATCTACAGCGGCAGAATCCTGATATATTCTCCACACCTCTGCTAGCTGTCAGTGAATAGAAACCTTTACCTCTGGGTGAATGCACAGGACGCAGCGGATAAAACCTGCAGGAATCAGGAGCGCGCTGTGGATCCGCAGATTTCTCACAGATTTTCCCCCTGTTCCCAGCCTCATATTCTCACCGATCAGTGCAGACCATCACCTGTCACTCCAGACTGACACACTGTACCAAACCCTCAGTAAAGAGATCTGTGCTGGGGCTGTGAGGTCTGTACAAGCTTTCAGCCTCTGAATCTAAACGACTGCCTCTACTCACTGACAGCAAGCAGAGGTTCTGAAAGCTGATTGAAACACAAAGCCAGTTAGAAGGTTTCAGAATTTTCCACTGACAGCTCTTTAGTTACACAGGCCTGCGCCGGCCCTTTAACACGTCCGGCTACATCGGCTCCTCCGGTCCCCGGTACAAGAAGCGAAGCTGTGGGCCGTATTAACTATATCACGGCCGGAGGCCGCACTGACACTTACAAATCCGGGAAAGTCGTAGTCGATGCCTTTCTCCGCCAGACGTTTCCGCAGTTTCTTCTCTTTCTCAAGGAGTCTCGTCGTCATTTTCTTCTCCTGCGTCACGCTCCGCTTCATGTTGTATCTCCGCACCGCCGGCAGAGACGGCTTCTTGAATATGGAGTCACAGCCGACAAAGAGCCGGGGGGGAACCTTCTCCGGGGGCAGCAGCTCACCTGAGGAGAGAAGGAAGGAAGGATCGTCCCGGCTCCACAGGAAAGGATCCGCACAAGGAGGAACGGACAAAACTTACACTTCAGGAGCCGCTCACAGAACAGATAATTATTCATCGTGTCCGCGACTATCCGAGCAACTTCTTCACATTCAAACTCCACATAAGCGTAACCTTTACTGCCCCCTGTCTGCGAAAAAGAGGAAACACAGAACGGACATAAAGGGGTGACCTCCGACCACAAGTCTCCTCTACATTACTTATCCTGTATTATACTCCAGAGCTGCACTCACTATTCTGCTGGTGCAGTCACTGTGTACATACATTACTTATCCTGTACTGATCCTGAGTTACATCCTGTATTATACTCCAGAGCTGCACTCACTATTCTGCTGGTGCAGTCACTGTGTACATACATTACTTATCCTGTACTGATCCTGAGTTACATCCTGTATTATACTCCAGAGCTGCACTCACTATCTGCTGCGTGCAGTCACTGTGTACATACATTACTTATCCTGTACTGATCCTGAGTTACATCCTGTATTATACTCCAGAGCTGCACTCACTATTCTGCTGGTGCAGTCCACTGTGTACATACCATTACTTATCCTGTACTGATCCTGAGTTACATCCCTGTCATTATACTCCAGAGCTGCACTCACTATTCTGCTGGTGCAGTCACTGTGTACATACATTACTTATCCTGTACTGATCCTGAGTTACATCCTGTATTTATACTTCCAGAGCTGCACTCACTTTCTGCTGGTGGCAGTCACTGTGTACATACATTACTTATCCTGTACTGATCCTGAGTTACATCCTGTCATTATACTCCAGAGCTGCACTCACTATTCTGCTGGTGCAGTCACTGTGTACATACATTACTTATCCTGTACTGATCTGAGTTACATCCTGTATTATGACTCCAGAGCTGCACTCACTATTCTGCTGGTGCAGTCACTGTGTACATACATTACTTATCCTGTACTCGATCCTGAGTTACATCCTGTATTATACTCCAGAGCTGCACTCACTATTCTGCCTGGTGCAGTCACTGTGTAACAACATTACTTATCCTGCACTGATCCTGAGTTACATCCTGTATTATACTCCAGAGCTGAACTCACTATTCTGCTGGTGCAGTCACTGTGTAATACATTACTTATCCTGTACTGATCCTGGTTACATCCTGTATTATACTCCAGAGCTGAACTCACTATTCTGCTGGTGCAGTCACTGTGTACATACATTACTTATCCTGTACTGATCCTGAGTTTACATCCCTTGTATTATACTCACAGAGCTGCACTCACTATTCTGCTGGTGCAGTCACTGCTATACATACATTACTTATCCTGTACTGATCACTGAGTTACATCCTGTATTATACTCCAGAGCTGCACTCACTATTCTGCTGGTGCAGTCACTGTGTACATACATTACTTATCCTGTACTGATCCTGAGTTACATCCTTGTATATACTCCAGAGCTGCACTCACTATTCTGCTGGTGCAGTCACTGTGTACATACATTACTTATCCTGTACTGATCCTGAGTTACATCCTGTATTATACTCCAGAGCTGCACTCACTATTCTTCTGGTGCAGTCACTGTGTACATACATTACTTATCCTGTACTGATCCTGAGTTACATCCTGTATTATACTCCAGAGCTGCACTCACTATTCTGCTGGTGCAGTCACTGTGTACATACATTACTTATCCTGTACTGATCCTGAGTTACATCCTGTATTATACTCCAGAGCTGCACTCACTATTCTGCTGATAATTATGTTACCTTCTTGCTTCTGGACAGCCGGAGTCGGGTGATTGTTCCAAATTGGCTGAAATATTCCCTCAGTTGTGGTTCAGCCAAAGCGCGGGGAATGTGTCCGAGGTACAGAACGCCGGGGGTGAGGGTTTCCTCCTGAGGGGCGAGGAGTTATGAGTAACAGATCGCAGTCCCCGCCCCCCTCCTGATGACTTGCATACTCGGCACTCTCTCATATTACACAGGGAGATCAGTGTGTGCACCAGGACTGCGCAGACCCCACATGATGCGGAGGCAGTGACATCATCAGTCGTCCTGACAGCCCCTCCCCCATGTTCTACTAATGAACCAGGGAGAGAAGAGTGGAGGCGATCAGCAGACTGAGGGGAGCGCAGCCCATCCCCTCCCCCTCTGTGACCCCCAAATTTATAATCCCAGGACCTGTCCTGAGACCACGTGTACAGAGAACAGCAGCGCCGCTCACACATGCGGCAACAACAAACTACGGAACGCTGCGGGAGACACCGATAACGGACGCAGGCGCCGCTGATCACAACACAGAGGAATTAGGGGACGCAGGCAGCAGACTGCCCCGGCCACAGCACATACATGGGTCACGGGTGTACAGCTATACAGCATGATATACACGGACAGGACACATACTACATGTATGTATACTTCTCTGGAGACACAGACGATACTCGCGGGTCACATGTATGTACAGTCAGCACCCCTAAAGAGCATACATACACCCCCAGTCACATGTATGTACAGTATTGTGCCCCTATAGAACATACATACACCACCAGTCACATGTATGTACTTTATGTATACATGTATGTGCCCCTATCGAACACATACACCCCTCTCCCACTCACATGTATGTACAGTATATACCCCTACAGAGCAGACATACACCCCCGGCACATGTATGTACAGTCAGCACCCCCTGTACACTACATACGCCCCCGGTCACACACGCCACAGCCGACAGTCGGTTTTACCTGCGGTTTCTTGCGGATTTTCTGCACTTTCTTCGTGAACTCCTCCTGCAGTTTGGGGTCCAGGGAGATCAGGGGGCCCCCGGAGCTCCGCGGCTCCTCACTCTGCGCCATCTCCTCCACCACCACAGCCCGGCCGGAACACGTGGATGTGAGCGGCAGCAGCGCCACCCGGCGGCCGGAGGAACGCGCCACACCTCCAGCGACACCCTGCTGACTAGTGACCTCTAGCGGATGAGTGCGAAATAGCAGAGGAAGCGCAACACCTGCAGCCGTTTCTTCATGAAGCGACACCTAGTGGTGAAGTTTTACAATGACATCAACTATTCTCTAGTTGAAGCGACCCCTGGTGGTAGATCTTTATAATAAAGCGACATCTGCTGGTGAATGTTTAACACAACAACTGCAAAGTACCGCGGAAAGCGCCATCTAGCGAAAAACAGGTAATAGGACAACAGTAATTTCTTTTTTGAAAACGACCTCTGGTGGTCAATCAGCAAAATAACAGCAGCAGATCATTGAAAAGCGACACCTGCTGGTGAATGTTGAATTTAACAAGAAAAAATGATTCCTGAAGCGACACCTAGTGGAGGATAAACAAAATTACAACATCAGTTCTCAAGTAAAGTGACACCTATCGGTGAATCTGCAAAACAACAACAGAAATCTTAGTGAAGCGACACCTGCTGGTGGAAATGCAAAATAACAACCAGTCCTCAATACAGCGACATCTGCTGGTAAACATTGATAATAACAGCAACCTGATACTGAAGCGTCACTTAGTGGTGAATCTGCAAAACAGCAACAGTATTTTCATAAGAAAACGACCCCTGATGGAAAATCCACATAACAACATCAGTGTCAGAAGTCAAACAGCAGAAATAGTCTAATGAGGCGACACCTGCTGGTTAATAGGAATTTCCTACGCAAGCGACACCTAGTGGCCAAAATGCAAAATTACAACAGTCATACCTGCCAGTGATATCAGCGGAGGATCAGCTGCCCCTTATTGATCCGCACCAAGTGCTTCATATATAAGTTTTGATTGTCCCCATATTCCATCAGCCATGACCGTCTGCACAGTGTGTGAGGAGTAATGGAAAAAACAGCAAAGTCGCCATTTTTCCCCACTATTCATTAAGTGGTCTCATCCTCAACCTGTGACGTCACGTCCATCAGTCACTCAGCTTTTCTGCTGCTCAGGCTCGATCAGGTCAATGGCCAGGACACAGTGAAGAGGTCACAGCTCCCGCAGAGCCCCTCCGGCAGCTGATTGAAGGCGTCAGAGATCGGACCCCCGCTTAACCACTAAGGTTAAGAAATTTGGGGCTATTAAAACCCACCCCCAACTCCCCCTTAGAACACCCACTTACAGGCAGGGTTATCATTAGCCCCATCCATTTTCAGCCCAGGACTGTCTGTGAATAAGAGCGACAGTTCCTGCAAATTCGGCACAGTTGGCAACTATGTGATAGGTCGGGGGTCTCGTGATAACTAAAACATGGGTCTAGAGCCCCCCAGTTTGGTGGAGCAGTGGTCACACATGCACCTGCTGCTCAGCCCCATAGAATGGAGGACAGTGCACATCTATAATCACTGCTCCAGTCTAAACCCTCCAGAATGGGGGCTCGGGACCTCAATGATCAGCAGCGCCCAATATATGGTACATTCTTACATGGTACATTGTTTCTGTTTAGGTTGTGCTTCTCCTCTCCATCCCTCCCACTAGAATATTCTAGTTTAGCTAGAAACTGTATATAAGGAGAGCAGTCAGAGCCCCTGGTTGTCTGCAGATAGGGACCAGTGTAGAGTAGGAGAGACTCTGCCAGACCACGTGAGTGACTGACTAGAAGAAGATGTTGAGATGGGAATGCTGAGCCACAGACCCTGGGTTACCAGCCTATGGCGAGGGTACCAGCCTTCTTAGAGAGAGGGACATCTACCTCAGGCCTTTCCACAGCATAGAACCTTCTTCTGCAGGTAGGAGATTGGAAAATCCAGCCCTATGCCTCGCCTGTATGGTTTTGCACTCGAGTTCCTCCAGTAAAGAAGCTCACTGGTTACTGCAGACCCTGACTGCTCATCCTGTTCTCCCCAGCAGCAGGCGAGATTCAGTAATATCATGAAGTCTACTGAGCTGAGCACAAGAGATCAATGGCTAGGAGGTGATCATTACTCCTTGGCCTGTCAGCTCTCTTATTCAGCCCTGCAGACACAATGAGGCCACCGCATCATGTCTGCTCCTGGGGACAGCACTGGTCGGGTGAATAGAGGAGCAGGAAGACTTCCTGTGTCACCACTACATTCATCTGTATTTGTATCCTCAGGACTTAGAGACAGTTGAAAGCAGGACATGCCTCAGCTGTCCTAGGACTGCAAGAAAACCACCAAAATCCGGGACTGTCCCGCTAGATCCTGGATGGTTGGGAGGCAAGTGTAAATACATTACATTTTATTCTGTACTGATCCTGAGTTACATCCTGTATTATACTCCAGAGCTGTACTCACTATTCTGCTGGTGGAGTCACTGCGTACATACATTACTTATCCTGTACTGATCCTGAGTTACATCCTGTATTATACTCCAGAGCTGCACTCACTATTCTGCTAGTGGAGTCACTGTGTACATACATTACTTATCCTGTACTGATCCTGAGTTACATCCGGTATTATACTCCAGAGCTGCATTTACTATTCTGCTGGTGTAGTCACTGTGTACATACATTACTTATCTTGTACTGATCCTGAGTTACATCCTGTATTATACTCCAGAGCTGCACTCACTAATCTGCTGGTGCAGTCACTGTGTACATACATTACTTATCCTGTACTGATCCTGAGTTACATCCTGTATTATACTCCAGAGCTGCACTCACTATTCTGCTGGTGGAGTCACTGTGTGCATACATTACTTATCCTGTACTGATCCTGAGTTACATTCTGTTATTAATACTCCAGAGCTGCACTCACTATGTACTGTGTACATACATTACTTATCCTGTACTGATCCTGAGTTACATCCTGTATTATACTCCAGAGCTGCACTCACTATTCTGCTGGTGCAGTCACTGTGTAACATACATTACTTATCCTGTACTGATCCTGAGTTACATCCTGTATTATACTCCAGAGCTGCACTCACTTTTCTGCTGGTGCAGTCACTATGTACATACATTATTATCCTGTACTGATCCTGAGTTACATCCTGTATTATACTCCAGAGCTTGCACTCACTATTCTGCTGGAGGAGTCACTGTGTACATTCATTACTTATCCTGTACTGATCCTGAGTTACATCCTGTATTATACTCCAGAGCTGCACTCACTATTCTTCTGGTGCAGTCACTGTGTACATACATTACTTACCCTGTACTGATCCTGAGTTACATCCTGTATTATCTTCCAGAGCTGCACTCACTATTCTGCTGGTGCAGTCACTGTGTACATACATTACATTACTTACCCTGCACTGATCCTGAGTTACATCCTGTATTATACTCCAGAGCTGCACTCACTATTCTGCTGGAGGAGTCACTGTGTACATTCATTACTTATCCTGTACTGATCCTGAGTTACATCCTATATTATACTCCAGAGCTGCACTCACTATTCTGCTGGTGCAGTCACTGTGTACATACATTACTTATCCTGTACTGATCCTGAGTTACATCCTGTATTATACTCCAGAGCTGCGCTCACTATTCTGCTAGTGGAGAAGTGCTGGGGGATGGTAGTATATTACTTTCTTGTGTCGTTGTGTTTCCCCCCCCAGTGTAATATAAATGTCAGTCATTATGGTTTTTTGCTGGTATATATATATATTATGTTTAGTCCCCGGTTCTCGTGTTCAGTATTTAGTAGAATTGTTGGTTTATTTCCTGTAATATTTATTATTTGCTCTTTACAGAACATTTAGCACAATTAACCCTCTAAATCAGTTGTGGGGGGGGGTGCTGACTATGCCGATGATCCTGACCACTTCGGGGCTACGTTTTTTTCTTCACTTCCTATAGACAATATTCTGCTTCTGATTTTCCCTTTTTGTGATGAGAATCTTCTTTCTCTTCATTTGTAGATCTTGTGTCGGGATGAGATGGAACGGAGCGTAACCTGGGGTCATTATACCGCAATACCAGTAAACTGCCCCTGCTGGGGGGAATACAATGATCTGGGGCATTTAATGACAATGTATCACAATGAAAAAAACGGTATTGTGTTTACATATATTCTGTATATAAAACTGATAGGCACTTCTCTTGTTCCCGGAGCAGCGCTCCTTCCCCTACCTCAGCCTGCACAGCACTTTACTTCTTTTACTTTACGTCTATTTTTAGACCAAGGTAAGTAGTAAATGCTTTTCTTGCTGCAGGACATCATCGCATGAAGTGTTCACCTCCAATGTTTGTAATGAGGAGGCTTCACCTCATCTGGACCAACCCCAAGGCCCATTGTTTGTGCTCACGCGTTTTACTCTCCTCGATCAACTCCCTGTGATCTGGTGAGGGTGAAGTGTCTGTGAACCTCTGAGACGTCGCAGATCCTTCCAGCAGCGCAGTGAAGACCCAGAATCCATCACACTGATGTCCTAACGCTATAACGTTCAGCCTCACATTCTATAGCTGCACAGCAAGCAGAGGTCTTGGAATCGTCAAGGTGTTACAATACTGATAGCATGTTGCAGAATGTTTCGCTACTTATTATGTAATAATGCAGTCACTGACACGCCTCCCGTACACCCTCCATAGCGAGAAGATGGCGCCGGCTGCATTACAAGACAAAAGTGAAGAAAAACATGAATTTTAAAATTTTAGGGTCGGGCCACGCGGTCAGGAGAAGTCATCTCTGTCCCTTATACTTTCTCTCCTTTTATGATTAACTGATTCTGGTTTCCAAAACTGCATCAGGAGACCTGACCGTGTGGACACCAGTGGAGGAGGAGGGGAAAGACTGATTGTGAAAACTGCAGCAGAACTGCTGTGTGCATACCTCCCAACCGTCCCGGATCCAGTGGGACAGTCCCGGATTTCAGTGGCTGTCCCGGTACAGGGGAGGTATGTCCCACTTTCTGGCAGCTGTCCCTGATTCCATAGGATGCAGAGACAGCTGCCATAGTGAAACAGAGAGCCGACATCGGCTCTCTGCTTCACTAACCCTCCCCGTGCTGGCTCTCCATACCTCTGGTCTGGGTGGGGGGGCGGGGCTGGCCGTCAGCCTTGGCTCCGCCCCCTCCAGACTACAGAAGCTGATGCCCTGCTACTGCTGATAGGAAAAAGGTAAGTACAGTATATGGTGTTTTTTTACTTTCTGTGGGGGCACAATGTGGGCATATTACTGGGGGCACAACATATTACTGGGGGACACAATGTGGACATATTACTGAGGTCACAATGTGGGCATATTACTGGGGACACAGCTGGGCATATTACTGTGGACATATTACTGGGGGCACAGTTGGGCATATTACTGGGGGCACAATGTGGGCATAATTGGCGGACACAGCTGGGCATAAAACTGGGGACATTACTGGGAGCACAGCTGGGCATATTACTGGGGGCATAATGTGGGCATATTACTGGGGGCACAGTTGGGCATATTACTGGGGCACAATGTAGTCATATTACTGGGGGCACAATGTGGGCATATTACTGAGGTCACAGCTGGGCATATTACTGGGGACATTACTGGGAGCACAGCTGGGCATATTATTGGGGGCACAATATGGGCATATTACTGGGAACATATTACTGGGAGAATAGCTTGGCATATTACTGGGGGCATATTACTGAGGTCACAGCTGGGCATATTACTGGGGGCACAATGTGGGCATATTACTGGGAGCACAATGTGGGCATATTACTGGGGTAAACAGCTGGGCATATTATTGGGGGGCACAATGTGGGCATAAATACTGTGCGATGGCATGGAGGGGGAATAATTGCTATGTGGGAGCATTAAAGGGACTGGGTGGGATTAGGTGTATAGTTAGGTTTTGGGCGGAGTTAGAGGCGTGGCCTAGTGCAGAAAAAATTTGCCGCGGCGCGCACAATGTGTCCCTCTGTGGTGCTTTGCAAAGTTGGGAGGTATGTGTGTGAACAAGGCCGGATTATTAGAAAGACCTGGGAATCTCTAGATTCCTCAGAACCTTGTCCTGATTGTTTTTCAGGATCCGTTCACATGGAAATCATCCTTTGCGGATTTCACAATAAATGTCATTTCCTCTCGCTAATTTTCTTGCAGATTTCACTTTATGAATCGTAGAGGGTGAAATCTGCCGAGAACTGTCAGTGTAGAATTCGTACCGCAGGTCACTTTACGCTGCTGATTGTCTTATCACAAATCCTGCGACAATCTGCAGCATTACCAGGAGGTGTGAACGCAGCCGAGCGCCACAGAAGTAGTACAGAACGGGGCGGACGCTCTGCAGGAATCACTCAGTCATGTAGACGCTCACGGCCGAAGCTGCTGAGATTTTATTTCGAGAGTTTCCGATGCTGGATTTTCCACATAATTTGCATTTTACAGATTTATATACACAAGATGAGTCTGAAATCTGCTTCACCTTCAGAAACCTCCGCAGCGGAGGCCGCAAGTGACCTCGGAAAGTGCAGAAAACCCAACAAACACTGAAATGTACTGGAACAGACAGATATTTACAGCTGGATGATGTCAGAGGGTGATTTACTGATGAGGTCAGATGCTGATGATGTCAGACAATGATGAGGTCAGACATTGATGATGTCACTTAGTGATGTTAGTGATAACAAAAAGAGGAGGGGGCGCTCCCTGTGCATTACCATCAGAGGATAAGGCCACTGAGGGAGGTACCTTACCCGCTGGTGTGCAGGGCTAGGCACAACACCAGTGTGGAGCCCCACAACGGGGGAGGGGACCAGGCTGCTGCGCTGGAGGACGGAGAAGACTGGAAACAGGAACACATCGCCAGCGGCAGAAAAAACAGCGCGCTGCACTGGAGGACTTCAGGTATGTAGGATTGATTAAAAAACATAACAACAACTACGCATTTCGGTGGTGGTCCGCCATAAACCTGATAAAGGTGGTGGACTGACACCAAAATGCATAGTGACAAAGTGTTCCTGTTTCCATATGATGGTGATGTCAGATGGTGGTGATGTCAGATGGTGGTGATGTCAGATGGTTGGATGATGTCAGATAGTGATGATGTCAGATGGTGGTGATGTCAGATGGTGGTGATGTCAGGTGGTGGTGATGTCAGATGTTGGTGATGTCAGATGGTGATGATGTCAGATGTTGGTGATGTCAGATGGTGGTGATGTCAGATGGTGATGATGTCAGATAGTGATGATGTCAGATGGTGGTGATGTCAGATGGTGGTGATGTCAGATGGTGGTGATGTCAGATGGTGGTGATGTCAGATGGTGATGATGTCAGATGGTGGTGATGTCAGATGGTGGTGATGTCAGATGGAGATGATGTCAGAATGGTGGTGATGTCAGATGATGATGATGTCAGATGGTGGTGATGTCAGATGGTGGTGATGTCAGATGGTGGTGATGTCAGATGGTGATGATGTCAGATGGTGGTGATGGTCAGATGGAGATGATGTCAGATGGTGGTGATGTCGTGATGGTGGTGATGTCAGATGGAAGATGATGTCAGATGGTGGTGATGTCAGATGATGATGATGTCAGATGGTGTGATGTCAGATGATGATGATGTCAGATGGTGGTGATGTCAGATGGATGGTGGGTGATGTCAGATGGTGGTGATGTCAGATGATGATGATGTCAGATGGTGGTGATGTCAGATGTTGGTGATGTCAGATGGTGATGATGTCAGATGTTGGTGATGTCAGATGGTGGTGATGTCAGATGGTGATGATGTCAGATGGTGATGATGTCAGATGGTGATGATGTCAGATGGTGATGATGTCAGATGGTGGTGATGTCAGATGGTGGTGATGTCAGATGGAGCTGATGTCAGGAGGTGGTGATGTCAGATGATGGTGATGTCAGGAGGTGGTGATGTCAGATGGAGATGATGTCAGGAGGTGGTGATGTCAGATGGTGATAATGGTAGACGGTGGTGATGTCAGATGGTGGTGATGTCAGATGGTGGTGATGTCAGATGGTGGTGATGTCAGATGATGATGATGTCAGATGGTGGTGATGTCAGATGTTGGTGATGTCAGATGGTGGTGATGTCAGATGGTGATGATGTCAGATAGTGATGATGTCAGATGGTGGTGATGTCATGTGTGATGTCAGATGGTGATGTCAGGAGGTGGTGATGTCAGATGATGGTGATGTCAGGGAGGTGGTGATGTCAGATGAGGTGATGTCAGGAGGTGGTGTGTCAGATGGAGATGATGTCAGATGGTGGTGATGTCAGATGTGATAATGGTAGACGGTGATGATGTCAGATGGTGGTGATGTCAGATGGTGGTGATGTCAGATGGTGATGATGTCAGATGGTGGTGATGTCAGATGGTGGGATGTCAGATGGTGATGATGTCAGATTGGTGATGTGATGTCAGATGGTGGTGATGTCAGATGGTGGTGATGTCAGATGAGATGATGTCAGATGATGATGATCAGATGGTGGTGATGTCAGATGATGATGATGTCAGATGGTGATTATGTCAGATGGTGGTGATGTCTGATGGTGGTGATGTCAGATGGTGGTGATGTCAGATGGTGGTGATGTCAGATGGTGGTGATGTCAGATGGTGATTATGTCAGATGGTGGTGATGTCAGATGATGATGATGTCAGGAGGTGGTGATGTCAGATGGAGATGATGTCAGGAGGTGGTGATGTCAGATGGTGATAATGGTAGACGGTGATGATGTCAGATGGTGGTGATGTCAGATGGTGGTGATGTCAGATGGTGATGATGTCAGATGGTGATGATGTTAGATGGTGGTGATGTCAGATAGTGATGATGTCAGATGGTGGTGATGTCAGATGGTGGTGATGTCAGATGGAGATGATGTCAGATGGTGGTGATGTCAGATGATGATGATGTCAGATGGTGGTGATGTCAGATGATGATGATGTCAGATGGTGGTGATGTCAGATGGTGTGATGTCAGATGGTGGTGATGTCAGATGGTGGTGATGTCAGATGGTGATGACGTCAGATGGTGATGATGTCAGATGGTGGTGATGTCAGATGGTGGTGATGTCAGATGGTGATGATGTCAGATGGTGGTGATGTCAGATGATGATGATGTCAGGAGGTGGTGATGTCAGATGGTGATAATGGTAGACAGTGGTGATGTCAGATGGTGGTGATGTCAGATAGTGATGATGTCAGATGGTGGTGATGTCAGATGGTGGTGATGTCAGATAGTGATGATGTCAGATGGTGGTGATGTCAGATGGTGGTGATGTCAGATAGTGATGATGTCAGATGGTGGTGATGTCAGATGGTGGTGATGTCAGATGGTGGTGATGTCAGAATGGAGATGATGTCAGATGGTGGTGATGTCAGATGATGATGATGTCAGATGGTGGTGATGTCAGATGATGATGATGTCAGATGGTGGTGATGTCAGATGGTGGTGATGTCAGATGGTGGTGATGTCAGATGGTGGTGATGTCAGATGGTGGTGATGTCAGATGGTGATGATGTCAGATGGTGGTGATGTCAGATGATGATGATGTCAGGAGGTGGTGATGTCAGATGGAGATGATGTCAGGAGGTGGTGATGTCAGATGGTGATAATGGTAGACGGTGATGGATGTCAGATAGTGATGATGTCAGATGGTGATGATGTCAGATGGTGGTGATGTCAGATAGTGATGATGTCAGATAGTGATGATGTCAGATGGTGGTGATGTCAGATGGTGGTGATGTCAGATGGTGGTGATGTCAGATGGAGATGATGTCAGATGGTGGTGATGTCAGATGATGATGATGTCAGATGGTGGTGATGTCAGATGATGATGATGTCAGATGGTGGTGATGTCAGATGGTGGTGATGTCAGATGGTGATGATGTCAGATGGTGGTGATGTCAGATGGTGATGATGTCAGATGGTGGTGATGTCAGATGGTGGTGATGTCAGATGGTGGTGATGTCAGATGGTGATGATGTCAGATGGTGGTGATGTCAGATGGTCCCCCACCCCTACCCCACATCTCTCTTTGTGCCCACTGACAGATTACATTGTGTATGTAACACCATGAAACAGACACCACAGATGACTTCAGCCATGAGGAGGCCATATCCTAAAGTCCCCTGATTAATAATATGCAAAGTTCATGCGAACTACGTCACAAATACCCAGAATATGAGTAAACATTTCTCCTGAACCTTGTGAGGTCTGAGAATTTTTTTATATTGTGCTTCTGCATCGGGAGCCACAGCTGGATGACCACGACCTGCCAACCACTGCCAGATTACCACGACCTGCCAACCACAGCTGGATGACCACGACGTGCCGACTGCAGCTGGATGACCACGATCTGTTGACCACAGCCGGATGACCACAACCTGCCAGCTGCAGCTAGAGCCTAGGATGAGGGACGTGTGTAGAACATTCAGCTGAGCTCCATATGTGCAGGGCCTGTGCTAGGATGATCAGCTGCGATTGTACAGATATCTGTGCCCCCCTTCCCATAGGTCCTGGTTACTATGCCCCCATAGGTTCTGATTTCTGTGCTCACCTTTCCTTATAGGTTCTGATTTCTGTGCTCACCTTTCCTTATAGGTTCTGATTTCTGTGCTCACCTTTCCTTATAGTTTCTGGTTTCTTCGCCCCCACTCCAAAGATTCCAGTTACTGGCCCACCCTCCCCTTAGGCTTCTGTTTCTGGGCCCCTTCCCTTAGGTTATGGTTTCAGGGCCTTCCCTTTCCCATAGGTTCTGGGTCCCATCCTCATAGGTTCTGGTTTCTGGGCTCCCTATAGGTTCTGGTTTCTGGGTCTTCCCTCCCATAGGTTCTGTTTTTTAGGCTCCCCATAGGTTTTGGTTTCTGGCCCCCTTCCCCATAGGTCCCAGTTTCTGGGTCCCCATAGGTTCTGGTTTCTGGGCCCTTCCTCCAATGAATTCTGGTTACTGGACTCCCCCTCCCTATAGGTTCTGGTTTCTGGGTCTCCCCTCCCATAGGTTGTAGTTTCTGGGTCCCCATAGGTTCTGGTTTTTGAGCCTTTCCTCCAATGAATTCTGGTTACTGGACTCCCTCTCCCTATAGGTTCTGGTTTCTGGGTCTCCCTTCCCATAGTTTGTAGTTTCTGGGTCCCCTCATAGGTTCTGGTTTCTGGACACACCCTCCCTTTAGGTTCCAGTTTCTCAGTCCCCCCTCCCACAGGTTCTGGTTTCTAAGTGTCCCCCTCCATATAGGTTCCTGTTTCTGGGCTTCCCATAGGTTCTAGTTTGTGGCCCCAAGCTAACCATAGGTTCTAGTTTGTGGCCCCAATGGGTTCTGGGTTCAGGATCTGCTTTGTGTTGTGCTTATCATTATATTAGGGAGAGCATTACGACGTTTCTTCCAGGATCCTAGCTCGCTGGAATAGATCTTCATCTGCTGAAACCAGTGTTGAGTTCGGGAATTGTCACTGTCCCGAAAAACAAACCCTTCCCTCCTGACCTCCAGGAGCTCAAAGGTATCTTCACAGTCCGGATCAGTAGACACCACACAGTGGGCCAGTCTCAGGGGGTCCCTGAGCAATACAAATTTTCCGTTGCTTTTGTCTTTTATAAGCACCAAAACTGCATCTTTCACTGTTCTGTCAGAAGAGCCGCCGTCCAGGCCGGAATCGGATGTTCTCTTCACGTTCACCATCAGTAGTGCATGCACATGGTGGAACTTCAGAGCCTTGCATCCCTTCTTCACCCATTGTCCGTCTGTAGGCTGTGCCATCCGCAGAAGCCCCTCTTTAATAAAGCGCGTTTCCTCCCTCGGCCAGCCCACCTGCTTTATGGCCATCTCTCTTATCTCAATGTTGGTCACTTCCCGGTTTTTCCTGCTGTCCCGGCGGAAGGAGCGTAATGTCCATGGATTCCCCTCTTGCCTGGTCTTCATGTTTATGTGCTCTAAGTGCGATTCGATTCTGCTCTTGGCTTCCCACAAGCTGCTGTGATCAGGATGAAATTCGGTTGTGCTCTTGAGGATCCGGCTCAGCAGAAGTGGGTACTTGGTGGCCCTTTGTAAGGGAGCCATGAGGAAGGATCGTAGGTTCATGCGTCGCAGGGCAGTGTTATCATTCTGAGAGACATCCAGGAAGATTCTGAAAGGAAGAGAAGATGAAGAAGACTTAGATATGGTCAAGACAGTGGACAATAGTCTACTTTACATCGCCAGCTGTAGCACTAGCCTCAGATGCTCCTCCATGTAGAAAAGCAGATTATTAACAACAGTAAAGGCAGATGCTGCAGTACCTCATATCAGCAATAGGGGGCAAAATAACATAATAGCAGAGAACACCCTGCGGATGAAATAATATATAAAGCAACCTTTATCTGTCCTACTTCCAGTTCCCTCTGTGCCCTCCAGACTGCTCAACCCCCATCAAACTGTGCTGTCCTCCCCCAGACACCTCTGTCCTTAATCCAGACTCCTCTGTCCTCCTGCAGACTCCTCTGTCCTCCTGCAGATTCCTCTGTCCTCCAGACTCTTCTGTGCCCTTCTTGAGACTCCTCTGTCCTCCCCCAGACTCCTCTGTCCTCCTCCAGACTCCTTTGTCCTCCTCCACACTTCTCTGGCCTCCTCCAGACCCATCTGTCCTTCTCCAGACTCCTCTGTCCTCCCCCAGACTCCTCTGTCCTCCTCCACACTTCTCTGTCCTCCTCTAGACCCATCTGTCCTTCTCCAGACTCTTCTGTCCTCCCCCAGACTCTTCTATCCTCCTCCAAATTCCTCTGACTTCCTCCAGACTTGTTTGACCTCCTCCAGACTCCTCTGTCCTTCTCCAGACTCCTCTGTCCTCCCCCAGACTCCTTTGTCCTCCTCCAGACTCCCCGTCCCCTTCTTTGGACTCCTCTATCCTCCCCAGACTCCTCTTTCATCCTCCAGACTCCTCTGTACCTGATAGTCCCATATTGGCCCACCTGAGAAGCTCCTTCTCTTTCTCTAGAGTGTTCAGTGTCGCCATGGAGGTTGGTTGTTGGAGACAGTACGTCTGGAAGGCGGGAAGCATGTTCACAAACTCCAAGAAGATCTCCCCAATGCAGACGGTCATCAGGTCATCGTCCCCCTGCAGGCAGAAACAAAACACAATTTAGGAAGAACCTGTTGGAGCTAGAAGACTAAATATGTCTTGTGAGAGGGTAAGAAGTTGATTCTTAATTCTTAATATTAATTCTTAATTCTCCGCAATAATATGGGGGCCGCCTGGAGTGTATTCCGCACGCTCGGAGCACACGCCGGGCGGCCGCATTTAAAATGCCTATACTTGTCCATGCGTGCGGACAAGTATAGGACATGCTTCATCAGAGCCGCGGCACGGTGCAAGCTCCGTGCAGCGGCTCCCGTTTCATAGAGGTGAATGGGGCCGCATCTATTCCACACGGTTGTGTGAATGGAGCTTAACTCCAGCTGTTCTGTGAAGGCCTCAGAGGTTTGTTAGTGAACAATGGTGATCAAACAGCATTATAAACACCAAGGAACACACCAGACAGGTCAGGGATAAAGTTGTAGAGAAATGTATGTCCTGTACTGATGGAAGTTTATGGGATGTAAGGTGGTGTACTAGTGTTAATGAAAGTTTATAAGATGTCAGGTAGTGACCTGGTGTTGATGGAAGTTCATGGGATGTCATGCAGTGTCCTCATGCTGACAGACCTTCATGGGATGTGGTGTCCTGGTGTTGATGGAAGTTTATGGGATGTAAAGCAGAGTCCTGTACTGATGGAAGGTTATGGGATGTAAGGTGGTGTACTGATGTTGATGGAAGTTCATGGGATGCCAACTCATGTTGATGGATCAGCTATATCTATGTCCAGTTTCACTTTCTCTCCTAAATCATGTTAGACATGTGTGAGGCTGTGTCTGTGGTGGGGGTGAGGTATTCAGGGGAAACTAGCAACTGGAGTTATGTGAATTAGGGTTGGTGAATACCCTTAATCTGATGCCGGATTTAGTTCTCTTCTTATGTTGTCTTTATTACCTGGTCGAAGGCCTGGTCTATTTCCTCTTGTAGAACCTCCAGGAACTTCTCGTTGAGGTCGATGAGCTCCTGAATGTTGCTGAACACGACAGCCAGCTGTTCTCGTGTCAGCAGTCCCGCCGTCTGCATAGGGACGTAGAATTCCTCTTTTATTATCCGCAGATCCTCACCGTAGCTCGATTCTGTGTTGACAAATTCCAGGACAGCCTCTTTACGTTCCATCCTGCGGGTGACGCACTTCATGCACAGTGTCTCTCTCCTCTTGCCTCTGCTCTCGGAGTCCATAGATAAGTTGCTCTCCCCGCAGTCTATGCATGGCCGGTGCGCCTCCCAAGCCTCTAGAGAAGCTTCAGCTACTCGAGCTCTCCACTTTCTGGAAAGTGCATCTCCAATGCCGCTGTCACCCTCTCCACCTCTCCTGGCTTTACGGGTCTTGTGTTTCCTTCACATTCGTCCCTCTCATCATTGACCCCCACAATCCCACTGTCAGTGCTCAGGCTGCTGATGTTACTCCAGCGGTGCCGCGATCGGTAGGAGCGACCTGTTGCGTAAGTGCTTTCTTTGTTGGAGCTGCAGGATGTTGTGGTGTTGGCCTTCATCAGAACCGCTCCTGTGCAATACAGAAGAGGACAATTAGTAATGGAGGAGGGCAAGGACAGTGACAATCTCTCAACAAAAAATCTCTGTGTATTGATCACGGGGACATGTGAGGAAGCGATGTCCCTCAGATAGAAGACCTGATCAGTAATAGGGCAGTTCTGCAGATATTGCGGACATTTTCTAGCACCTTGTGACATCCTGTGATAAGATGCACAATTTGATGTTGTGCTGTCCTGAATACACCCCATCTGCAGGAATAATTCTGTACCCGTCCACACCAGAAGACCTGAAGAGCCGTCCCATCCACAGTCCAGAAACCTGGTGACCAGAATCCCAAGCAGCCGATCCACACAACTTCAAAACGGTAAGTAATTTACAAACTTTCTCATCTTATCTGCCATTAAAGGGGTTTTCCTATCCTCAGGATGGTTCATCAATATCAGATTGGCGGGGATCGGAGACCCGGCACACCCGCCGATCAGCAGGTCCGCTCCATGTCAGCGCTGCCTTCCCTTCATCATTTACCTGCTCGCCGTTGACATCGCAGCAGTGATCAGTGTAACTACCAGAAGCCGCTCTATTCACTCTATTACACCTGCTCAATGCTGAAATGTTGATGGCGAGCAGGTAAACAATGTACGGAACGCTGCACAGAGCGTGACCTTCTCTTCAACCAGCTGATCGACAGGGGTGCCGGGTGTCGAACCCCCGCCAATCTGATATTGATGACCTACAGTATCCTGAGGATATGTCATCAATAATAAAAAAACCCCTTTAATAAAGGTGTGCGGGGCCTGCTGGATCCAGGAAAACCCCTTTAGGTAGCATCCAGCCATATCCGGAGCTGTGTGCACGATTCTGCTGCCATCCTCCTTACCACTGTAGTGTCAGACTGTACGGCTCCACACATAGCGATATATCTTTTAGTGCAGATGGCTGTGCTCACTCTGGTGTAAACACCACATCCACACAATGCAGTACAGCACAGTGTAGTGTATGGAGGGGAGCAGAATTATAAATGCAGCTCTGCATGACACTTGAGCACTAAATACATCTGCATGGTGGTCGGGTACCGTTCTCTCTGTCCTGCCTCCTTCTCTGAGCGTGCCGACGAGCAGCTGCCGCAATTTTCAGCTCTAACTGTTTCCTCTTCACGGCATCAGTGGGCATGGGGTCACTGAAGTGTGGGCGCAGGCGACACCCACGTTGGGCCTTTCCAGACTCTCCGGCTTCATGAGTCATGTCTGAGCTGGACCTCCGACACCCAGGGCTGCAGATCTGAAAAACGAAGCAGGCGTTTAACGAGGATCACAGGCGGGCAGGTGACTAACACGGCCGCTCGCCCACTCCTGTGACTTCACACCCCCAGCTGTTCTGGTGGGTTGTCGGCTGTCACGGTGGAGTCAGCCCCATTGTCACTGTCCAGTGCCACCGTCAGTGGGAGCAGGTGGGCGATTCTCTGTTACTTCTGCAGATTTGTGTGCGGCACGGAGGTGAACATCTGAGGACATGACATCCAATGTCTGTGTATGTGACACCAAATGTCAATACTGAAAGTACATTGTGCCCTGCAAATCTACTGCTGGGGGTCAACTTCTGCAGCCGATACCCCGGTCTGATAACTGCTGCAGCCGATATCCCGGTCTGATAACTGCTGCGGCCGATACCCCGGTCTGATAACTGCTGCGGCCGATACCCCGGTCTGATAACTGCTGCGGCCGATACCCCGGTCTGATAACTGCTGCGGCCGATACCCCGGTCTGATAACTGCTGCGGCCGATACCCCGGTCTGATAACTGCTGCGGCCGATACCCCGGTCTGATAACTGCTGCGGCCGATACCCCGGTCTGATAACTGCTGCGGCGATACCCCGGTCTGATAACTGCTGCAGCCGATTACCCCGCGTCTGATAACTTCTGCAGCGATACCCCGGTCTGATAACTTCTGCAGCCGATACCCCGGTCTGATAACTTCTTGCAGCCGATACCCCGGTCTGATAACTGCTGCAGCCGATAACCCGGTCTGATAACTGCTGCAGCCGATACCCCGGTCTGATAACTGCTGCAGCCCGATACCCGGTCTGATAACTTCTGCAGCCGATACCCGGTCTATAACTACTGCAGCCGATACCCCGGTCTGATAACTGCTGCAGCCGATACCCCGGTCTGATAACTTCTGCAGCCGATACCCCGGTCTGATAACTTCTGCAGCCGATACCCCGGTCTGATAACTGCTGCGGCCGATACCCCGGTCTGATAACTTCTGCAGCCGATACCCCGGTCTGATAACTGCTGCAGCCGATACCCCGGTCTGATAACTGCTGCGGCCGATACCCCGGTCTGATAACTGCTGCGGCCGATACCCCGGTCTGATAACTACTGCAGCCAATACCCCGGTCTGATAACTGCTGCAGCCGATAACCCGGTCTGATAACTGCTGCAGCCGATAACCCGGTCTGATAACTGCTACAACCGATAACCCGGTCTGATAACTGCTGCAGCCGATACATAACCATCACATCCTTATCAGACCGGAGCAGGAATCCGTCAGGATTATCTCCACAATCTATGACTTTACTGGTATTTTGTGCAAATCAAGGCAAGAAGTGAATCTGAACTGTGACATTTGAGGTCAACATAAAGATGAGATCCAGAGCGACACAGCCGACAAAAGTTAAAGATGGCGGATGCGGAGGAAGTGTCACATGACTGGCGAGGTGATTATACTGGCTGCCTCCATACTTACGTTAGTCTTGGGGCCAGAGGGCAGTTCATGGCTTGACGTGTTGTCACAACTTTTTGTTGCCATGGATACAGTAGGTGATTGACAGCTCGGTGGCTCTGGTATGGTATCGGATTTTGAGATGTCACATGGCGCACTGGTTGGTGTCTCAGCATCTGAGCTGCAACTGTGAGGAAAGCAAAATTATACAACATGAGAGATTGCTGCACTGAATCCCCCTCCACCTGATACAAGAGAGTGTAGCACTGAATCCCCCTCCACATGACACAGGAGAATGTGTCACTGAGTCCCTCTCCACCTGACACAAGAGACTGCTGCACTAAACCCCCCTCCATCTGATGAGATTGCAGCACTAAATCCACCTCCACCTGACGAGATTGTGGCACTTTCACTCCTTGTCCACCTGACACAAGAGATGCACAGATGCCGGGTTATCACCTATAAACTGGACAGGCACTGACATTGGGTTGTGCAGGATGATGGGGATCCCCACTGATCAGGAGAATGGGGGTCCCATGTGACCACACCCTTATGGGCCTGCTGGAGATATTGGTGCTCGGCTGAGTCTGGGGCCTGGATATCTCCGTCAGCCCTATAGAGTTCTATTGGCTCGGCAGGCAGCGTGTCTAGAGGTCGGACCCCCACAATCACACTGTATGAGATGGGAATAGCCCTTTAAATGAACTGAGAAGGGAGAGGCTGTGCACGGTGCAAGGACAGGAAAGGCTGTACAGCTTGAGGAGACACATTGACCCTTCAGATATCTACATCTGTTTCTAACCCAACCATGAAGCATGTCCTGGAATACAGACTGCAGCGAAATACGGGGAAAACCTGCCCCAGACAGAAGCGGGTACGCCTGCCATTTTATGATATAACACTCCTACATGTACAGGGAGAAATCCAATAGTGATCATCTCTGAGGGGTTACGTTCAGCAGATGTCACCCCCTCAATGTGATCTCACCACAGCATGTATAAGATAACCTTCAGACATCACTCTACCTTTTCTTGATCAGATCCAGAGCCGATCCTATGAGGCCGTCCTTCATTTTCTGCAGCTTGGCGCCATAACCGGATAGGTCAGTTGCTTCTAAAAGCAAAGATGGACAGCAAGAAGAATGGGCTTCAGAAGGGAGACCCTGCTCAGCCATGCCGGGGAGTCCACTACTGGGGTCAGACACATGGGGCTCACACACCACAAGCTCCTCTTTCGTGCTATGCATGTTTAACGTCTGTAATGGAAACCTTGAAACGGGACTGGAACAAATGGGAGCTGTGAATGCGGGCCGGCATGAAGGGTGAGCTCTGCGGTCTAATGAACTGTCCCGTACAGTGGACGGATCTGCAGTGTCAGGCAGGGGCTGCTGCAGCAAAGCACTGCCATCTTGTAGATTCGGAGTGCAGTCTTCTGCATGGTCCATGCTTGGAGACTCGGTTGCACCGGTGAAGGACTCTGCACTTTTGGACAAACAGTTCTGTTCCTTGCCACGCATCCTCTTGAATTCTTCAAATGTCGGGATGTAGAACCGGCCGGAGCCACTGGGCCTTCTCGTGGTATCGCCATCTTGCGCTGTGCCTGGGCATGGCCTCTGCTCCTTGAAGGATTCTGCAGTCTTTGACTTCACCAGACTTCTGTTTTCATTCTCTTCTTGGTATAATGTAAGGTTTGGGGAACTATTTTGCCTTCGGAGCTGAAGCCTTCTCCTGGCCTCCTGCTTAATGTGCTCTGGGCTGGTTCTGTGATGGAGAACACTTGTGCACCGCCTGCTCGCTGGCATTGTGCTGCCTGGAAGGGCACTACATGGTACCTTGTGCTTGCAGGGCTGGCATAATCTGTCCACAGCTTCCCTTGCCATGCAGTTAACCAAACCAGCCTGAGGACGGAGGGGCCTGTTGGGTTCTACAACTTTGGAACTGTGAGTTCTCAGCTTCTCTTTCAGTTCCCGTTTGGCATCACCATAGGAGACCTTGTCATCTGCTGTAAGAAAAAGCCACTGATGAACCTTGGCAAGAGGAGGGTTGGGAAGGTCCCGGTGGGCCGCTCCTCTCTCTGACAGGCCTTCGAGGGGCATATTTCCTGCATCTGATAAGTGTCTGGTGCTTCTACAGTGCAGAATGAATTCACTATCCATGCTCCTATAATGTGCAAACACACTTGACTCTGCCCAGTGTAGGTTCTCCAAGCTTCGATACAACCTGGGCTCAACATTGGTGCCCACTGGTGCACTACCTGCATGACATGCCTGCAGAGGGTTAAAGTGCCCGCCAGCAAGATGGCAATCTACATTCTTTAATGGATGCATGCTGCTCAGTGAGGGCTCCTGTAAGCCATGGTTCGTGCACAGCAGATAGTTCTGGGGACTTGGAATGACTCTAGAATGTTCATGCGTCTCATCAGCACGGATGTATGTCATAGCAGATGGACATGGGAGTTTTACACACGGATGTTGAAGGAGGTAGAGGGGTCCCTGTAAGCAGCCGTGATGATGTCGAGCGTCCATAATATGGAAAGCTGCTCAGTCTGCTGAGAGTACTCACATTCTGCCAGAATGACTGAGCACTTTATGCGGAGACCATGGTGGCGACATTGCTGAATGGATCCAATCAGGTGACGTATCCTTCAGAAAAAAGACACGGAAAAGTTATTGATTGTGGTGCGATTAATTCCTTATTTAAAGGGAACCTGTCATCTCCGAAACACCCCCTGAACTACAGTAAGCGGTGTATAGTGTAAGTGATGCTGAATCCGAATATGTAAGTTTTAGCTTCATACTCACTTCCATTCTGACGCTGTGCTCCCACAAACCAGCAGTAAAATGCACTCACTGGACTCTTCTTTGAGTCCTCTCCATTATGTGAGTGAGCACCGGACTCCTCTCAGTGCATTTTACTGAAGGTTTGTGGGAGCACAGCGTCAGAATGGAAGTGAGTATGAAGATAAAACTTACATGTTCGGATTCAGCATCACTTACACTATAGACCGCTTACTCTAGTTCAGGGGGTGTTTCAGAGATGACAGGTTCCCTTTAAAGAACAACAGTCACTGCTGCTTCTCTGTAAATGTTAAAAATGCTGCCCCCCAATATCAAAGACTACAACAACTATAATACTGCTCCTATATACAAGAATATAACTACTATAATACTGCTCCTATGTACAAGAATATAACTACTATAACTGCCTCCTATGTACAAGAATATAACTACTATAATACTGCCCTATTACAAATACTAATACTGGCCTCCTATGTATCAAGAATATAACTACTATAATACTGCGGCCTATATACAAGAATATAACTACTATAATACTGCTCCTATGTACAAGAATATAACTACTATAATACCGCTCCTATGTACAAGAATATAACTACTATAATACTGCTCCTATGTACAAGAATATAACTACTATAATACTGCTCCTATGTACAAGAATATAACTACTATAATACCGGCTCCTATGTACAAGAATATAACTACTATAATACTGCTCCTATGTACAAGAATATAACTACTATAATACTGCCTCCTATGTACAAGAATATAACTACTATAATACTGCTCATATGTAGGGTGGTTGTGCACGCAGCTCCCCTGCAGAGTACTGACATCCCTGGAGCCTAACATGTTTTATTATCCTGGATTTCATACTCACTGCTGGTTTTCCAAGGACTTGCTGCAAACAGAGAGTGGCCATGATTGTCAGATTTATAACCTGTAAATCAGACCAAGGTCAGGACTAGGGGCATGACATTTATAACTCCCCTCTTCTTTCCCCTTTAGGATTTTGGTGGTGTTTTGCTGATTACTGTTATTTTAATATACATTTACAATGCAAGAAATCTAAAAATGAAAAAAACAGTTAATCGTCTCCACTAACATTGATGTCATTGATTGGAAGCTGTGGATGTTCTGGGAGAATTATGTTGCTACTTCTCCACATTAATTCAGCCCTGGCAGATGATAATCATCTGTCTGCTCGTTATAGGCTGGGTTACATGAGCTTTACAGGAAACTATTCCTTACTTGATAAAACTGCCTTGCAATGCACAAAGAAATATCAGCTACTATAATACTGCTCCTATGGTACAAGAAATATAACTCCTATAATACTGCCACCATGTATAAAAATAACTCACTGATAATACTGCTCCTATGTTACAAGAAATAACTCCTATATACTGCCTCCTATTGTATAAGAATATAACTACTATAATACTTGCCTTCCTGATGTAGCAAGAAATAGTAACTACTATAATACTGCTTCCTATGTACAAGAATATAACTACTATAAACTTGCTCCTATGTACAAGAATATAACTACTATAATACTGCCTCCTATGTACAAGAATATAACTACTATAAATACTAGCTCTATGTACAAGAATATAACTACTATAATACTGCACCTATGTACAAGAATATAACTACTATAATACTGCTCCTAATGTACAAGAAATAACTACTATATACTGCTCCTATGTACAAGAATATAACTACTATAATACTGCTCCTATGTACAAGAATATAACTACTATATACTGCTCCTATGTACAAGAATATAACTACTATAATACTGCTCCTATGTACAAGAATATAACTACTATAATACTGCTCCTATGTACAAGAATATAACTACTATAATACTGCTGCCTATGTACAAGAATATAACTACTATAAATACCTCCTTGTACAAGAATATAACTCTAAATTGCCTCATGTACAAGAATATAACTACTATAATACTGCTCCTATGTACAAGAATATAACTACTATAATACTGCTCTATGTACAGAGAAATTATAACTACTATAATACTGCTCCTATGTACAAGAATATAACTACTATAATACTGCTCCTATGTACAAGAATATAACTACTATAATACTGCTCCTATGTACAAGAATATAACTACTTAATACTGCTCCTATGTACAAGAATATAACTACTATAATACTGCTCCTATGTACAAGAATATAACTACTATAATACTGCTCCTATGTACAAGAATATAACTACTATAATACTACCTCCTATGTACAAGAATATAACTACTATAATACTGCTCCTATGCTACAAGAATATAACTACTATAATATACTGCTCCTATGTACAAGAATATAACTACTATAATACTGCCCTATATGTACAAGAATATAACTACTATATACTGCCTCTATGTACTTACTACTACTGCTCCTATGTACAGAATATAACTACTATAATACTGCCTCCTATGTACAAGAATATAACTACTATAATACTGCTCTTATGTACAAGAATATAACTACCATAATACTGCTCCTATGTACAAGAATATAACTACTATAATACTGCTCCTATGTACAAGAATATAACTACTATAATACTGCTCCTATGTACAAAGAATATAACTACTATAATACCGCTCCTATGTATCACAGAATATACTAGTATAATACTGCTCCTATGTACAAGAATATAACTTCTATAATACTGCTCCTATGTACAAGAATATAACTTCCTATAAATACCGCTCTTATGTACAAGAATATAACTTCTATAATACCGCCTCTGTGTACAAGAATATAACTACTATTAATACTGGCTCCTACTGTACAGAATATAACTACTATAATACTGCTCCTATGTACAGAATATAACTGCTATAATACTGCTCCTATGTACAAGAATATAACTACTATAATACTGCTCCTATGTACAAGAATATAACTACTATAATACTGCTTCCTATGTACAAGAATAACTACTATAATACTGCTCCTATGTAAGAATATAACTACTATATACTATGTACTCTATGTACAAGAATATAACTACTATAATACTGCTCCTATGTACAAGAATATAAACTACTATAATACTGCCTCCTATGTACAAGAATATAACTACTATAATACTGCTCCTATGTACAAGAATATAACTACTATAATATACTAAATACTGCTCCTATGTACAAGAATATAACTACTATAATACTGCCTCCTATGTACAAGAATATAACTACTATAATACTGCTCCTATGTACAAGAATATAACTACTATATACTGCTCCTATGTACAAGAATATAACTACTATAATACTACTATATATACTGCTCTATGTACAAGAATATAACTACTATAATACTGCTCCTATGTACAAGATATAACTACTAAATACTGCTCCTATGTACAAGAATATAACTACTATAATACTGCCTCCTATGTACAAGAATATAACTACTATAATACTGCTCCTATGTACAAGAATATAACTACTATAATACTACTCCTATGTACAAGAATTATAACTACTATAATACTGCCTCCTATGTACAAGAATATAACTACTATAATACTGCTCCTATGTACAAGAATATAACTACTTATAATACTGCTCCTATGTACAAGAATATAATACTACTATTAAATACTGCTCCTATTGCTACACAAGAATATAACTACTATAATACTGCTCTATGTACAAGAATATAACTACTATAATACTCGCTCCTATACAAAATATAACTACTATAATACTGCTCCTATGTACAAGAATATAACTACTATAATACTGCTCCTATGTACAAGAATAAACTACTATAATACTGCTCCTATGTACAAGAATATAACTACTATAATACTGCTCCTATGTACAAGAATTAACTACTATAATTACTGCTCCTATGTACAAGAATATAACTTCTATAATACTGCTCCTATGTACAAGATATAACTTCTATAATACCGATAAAATACTATATACTTCCTATGTACAAGAATAATAACTACTATAATACTGCTCCTATGTACAAGAATATAAACTACTATAATACTGCCTCCTATGTACAAGAATATAACTACTATAATATACTGCTCCTACTATAATACTCCTATGCAAGAATCTACAAGAATATAACTACTATAATACTGCATCCTATGTACAAGAATATAACTACTATAATACTGCCCTATGCACAAGAATATAA